>CATIWR010491238.1:0-36220 GCA_949677035.1 Omphalea diandra | reverse complement strand
CTTTCTGCAATACCTCCTGACTTATCCCTCAATTCTGCCCTAATTAGCATATATAAACTTATTATAATAATATAAAATCATGGTGCTTCATTTCCATTGGTTGGAAGGTCACTTTTCCTCTTTTAGTCCCTCTTCTTCACTCCTCAAGCACCTTCATCTATCTCTTAATCCCTAAATGCTCCTTATACTCTTAAATAAGCTCTATAACACCATTATCTATGATGCTATAACATGCACACAACATAAGACAATTTTTCATGCAACTATACAAACACTACATATATATTCAAGTGTCTCAAATATAACGGTGCAAGTGTTATTGTCATGCTTCTACAAATCGCATAACTAAATGATCATTTATCTAATGCATATGTTCATATTAGATTTCATATCATTTATGCAATGAATATGTTCATGTGATAATGCCAATGAATGTGGATAGGGATGTTACAAAAGTGATGTCTAATATTTATATGTTTTCTTCTAGAATGTTGAATGAGATTTTTAGACAAGTTTATAGCACTAATGTTATGACACTTAATAGCAGTTTACTTTACAACAACATTGTAGTCATGAAGTTATTATGTCATCCATAAGATTTGAGCACAACATAGTCTAGCTACTAATACTCAACTTCAGCAGTTGATAAAGCAACAGAGTTTTGCTTTTGCTAGTCTAGGACACTAAACATTGCCCAAGTAATTGACATGTGCTCGAAGTACTATTTCCATCTAAGGTATACCCAACAAAATCAGCATTAGAGAATGCATTTAACTCAAATAAAGAACTCTTAGGATACCAAAGTCCTAAGTTAGGGATACCAATAAGATACTTAAGTATATGTTTCACAGCATACAAGTGAGACTCTTTAGGATTGATTGATATCTAACACATAAGCAAACTCTAAACATAATCTCAAATTTAGAGGTTATGAGATAGAGTATACTACTAATTATACCTCTATATAGCTTTTGGTCCACATTCTTACCATGTTCATACATGCTTAGCTTTATGTTGGTGCTCATAAGAGTTTTACAAGGTTTGTTGTTGTCATAATACCTTTGTATATTTAGCTTGGTTGATGAAGTTTTCTTCCTTCCCTTGTTTGATTTGTAATCTAAGGAAGAACTTGAGTTCTCCCATCATGCTCATGTCAAACTCACTCTTCATTACCTTAGAAAAATCTTCACATAGGCAAACATTAGTAGCACTAAAAATGATATCATCTACATATATTTGCACTAACAATATGTCCCCTTTCTTTTTCTTATAAAAAAAATTATCTACCAAATCTTTAGAGAAACCTTTTTTTATAAGAAAGTTGTTCAATCTTTCATACCAAGTTCTTAAAGCTTACTTTAAGCCATATAAGTCTTTGGTCAACTTGAATACATGATTAGGAAAACAATGGCTTTCAAAACTAGAAGGTTGTTTAAGATAGATTTCCTCACCAATGTACCATTGAGAAAAGCACTTTTGACATCCATTTGATATAACTTGAAATTTATGTGAGATACAAATGCAAGTAGAATTCTAATGGCTTCAAGTCTAGCTACTGGTGCAAAGGTCTCATCAAAGTTAATGCCTTCATTTGGGTTATCGATTTTGGCTACTAATCGAGCCTTATTCCTAACAATGTCTCCATGTTCATCAAGTTTATTTCAATAGACCCATTTGGTTTCAATAACATAATGGTTATGAGGTTTAGAAACTAAGGTCCACACTTTGCTTCTTTTGAATTGGTTGAGTTCTTCTTGCATCGCAAGAACCTAATGTTCATCTCTAATGTCCTCATCTATGGTCTTAGGCTCAATCAGGGATATAAAAGCAAGATTAATACCTATATTTCTAAAAAATGATCTAGTTGTTACCTAACTTGATATATCACCAATGATAAGATCTCTTAGGTGATCTTTCTTAAAAATCAAATCCTTTTTCGGCTGAGTTTGCTTTTTACTAGGAGTAGGAAGAAGTGGATCTTTATTTCTTTCATTCCTCAAGTCTTCTAGCTTATCCATGGTTTTTCTTTCTTCTCCAATGTTTAGCTCACTCATAGGACATGTAAAATCTTTAACATCTTCTTCCTTTTTTGAAGAAGTGGGGTCAAATTTATCAAATACAATATGCATAGACTCATCTACAATAAGTTTTCTCTTATTGAAGATTTTATATCCTTTGCAAGTAGTAAAGTATCCAAAGAAAATTTCTTCATCGAATTTAGAGTCAAATTTACCAAGGTTGTCTTTAGTGTTTAAAATAAAGCACTTATAACCAAAAACTTTGAAATATGCAATCTTGGGTTTTTTATTGTTTCATAACTCACATAGAGTTTTCTTTAATAAAGGTCTCACTAAGACTCTATTTAAGACATAGCATGAAGTGTTTACAACTTCAGTCCAAAAATAATTAGGAATATTGTATTCATTCAATATGGTTCTAGTCATTTCGTGAAGAGTTTTATTCTTCCTTTCTACTATACTATTTTATTATGGTGTTCTAGGAGTTGAGAAGTTGTGTGAGATACCATACTTATCACAAAAGCTAAGAAACTTAGCATTCTCAAACTCTCTTTCATGGTCACTCCTACTATAAGAGATTTTCAAAACCCTTTTAGTTTTGAATTCTATTGGCAAAGGTTCTAAATGTATCAAAATAAAAATCCTTAGGGGGGAGGAACAAAACCCAAGTATATCTAGAGTAATCATCTACTATGACAAATCTATAATGCATGCCTCCCAAGCTAGATACTCTAATGGAGCCAAATAGATTAATATGAAGCAATTACAATGGTGTAAAAGAACTTACTTTCTTATTGGCTTTGAATGAGTATTTAATTGGTTTACCTCTTTGACATGCTTTACAAACTCCTTCGTTTGCAAACTTGATTTCTAGTAGACCTTCAACCAAGTTTTTTCTCTTTAGCTTATTGAAAAGTTTCATGCTAGCATGTTCTAGCCTTCTATGCTAGGTTTTATCTTTATCCACTATAGATACTAAACACTTTGCATTATGGTTAGCAAGAGAATTTAAATTAATCACATAAATATTATGAACTTTTCTACTAATGAACATAATTTTGTTGTCACTCATCCTTGACCCATAACATGTTTGTGGCTCAAACATAACTCTAAGGCCTTTACCACACAACTGACTTACACTTAGCATGTTTTGCTTGAGTGCATCAACAAGTAGTACTTTATTAAGGATAGGTGAGTCATTATCTTTAGGAACTGTACCTATGCCAACAATTTTGGCATTGCCATTATCTCTAAAAAACACATTTCTAAGACCTTCAATTTTTTCCAATTATGTGAAGAACTTCCTTTCTTCTATCATGTGCTTTGAACATCCACTATTAAAATATCACTCTTGCTCAACTTAGGATTTCCAGCACATCTGCAAAATAAGGAAGATTATGTCAGGCACCCAAACCTTCTTAGGTCCTAGACAGTTAGCTCTTGCAAATTGCTCATCATGCCTTCTTAATTGTCAATGATATGCAATGTGACCATATATACCATAATAGAAATAATTGCCATCAAAGTGAACTGTTATCCTACCTCTAGGTGGTATATGTATATAGTGTCTCTGAGACTTTTAGCTTCTTTGAGCAATATGTTTAGAAGTATTTCTCATATAAGGAATTCTCTTATGATGTGTGCGTCTGTTCCCATAATTATGCCAACTTTTTGTATCTTTGCACACTTTGCCTTTTAGGATTGTAAGAGTGATACATGTAGGCATAATTTGATATACGAGGAATATTTCTCAATCATGTGTGATTATGTTGAGACTTCCCTCTTGAGCCATTATTAATGGCATTTCCATTTAGAAGCATTCTTTGGCCTTAAAAAAGACTATTTGAAAAGATGAAGGAGCCATTAAAGTGATGGCATTATAAGCTAATCCATATTTGATAGATGGACTCCTTTAATCCTCAAGGGTGAAGTCTAACTTTTCTTTTCCTTTAGTGAACTTGCTAAGATTTTCCTTTGGTTTAAGGTCTTCAGCAGTGAGAGACTCTACCTCTTTAGCTAGAGTTTCTTCACTCTTAACACTTTCTTTTAAGGATTTGTTCTCTCTTTAAAGATAAGAGGTATTAGACTTGATAGTCTCAGTGCTCATAGTAAGTTTCATGATTATAGAGTACAACTTAACTCTAGAGTATGAGTCAAAAGGAGTTACCACTTTGTCACCGTCACTATCACTACTGGAAGTGTGTTCACTTGAGGATTCATTTCACTACTCCTTGGTTGCCATGAGGTAGTGGTCATCTAGCTCTTTTCTTGTTTCATCTTTATCAGGTTTGGAATCACTAGTGCCATCCTATTTGGCTTTGTACACTTACTTTCCTTTCTTGGACGTGTACATTCTAGAAGGGGGCATGCTTTTCTTAATCTTAAGACAGTCTAATTGTTTATGCCCTTTCTTATTGCATCCATAGCAAGTGAGTTGACTTTTGGTGCCTTTCTTTTTATAGTTCCTTATCTTTCTACCCTTTTTTTTTTAAAGAAAGTTCTTTACTTTGTTAGTGATGATGGCAAGATGCTTATCTTCACTACTATCTTCATTATCACTAGAAGAGGAAAAAGTTATTAAGTAAGAAGTAAAAGGAGTTTTAGAATATACCTCTTTGACTTTCAATGCCAAGTCTTTCTTTTTCATCCCTGTGTTTTTAGCAGGCTTCTCAAGAGTGATCTCATGAGCCCATAATGTTTGGGAAGTGTTCAACAACTTTCCCATAAACTCATTCAGTGATAAGACTTTCAGTTTATCAGTTTCCCATATAGCTGTCTTTTTAGCTTCCCACTTATCTTTAGGAAGTGTTCTTAGAATTTTCACTACCATGTCCATATTCATTTATGACTTCCCTAAGGTTTTGAGAGTGCCCACAATGTCTATGAATCTATTTGACATCTCAGAAATGGTTGCATCAGGTTGGTAAACAAATGTTTCATACATGCATGTGTGCATTTCTATCTTTTTCTTTTTTACTTCACTAGTACCTTCATGCTGAGTTTGTAATGTGTCTGATTTCTCTTTAGCCAATGTATACATTTGCAACTTGGCACACTGAGACTTATGGATTGCACAAAAAAGAACATGCATTGCTCTTCTATTTTTAAGGTTTGCCTTCTTTTCTTCAGCAACCCATATGCTTTTTGGCTTTAGTACTAGAACATCTCTAACTAGTTTTATTGATACCTCTCTTCCTTCGTCAATAATGTCCCACAAGTCAATGATTTCGCTATTAAGGAAGATCTTCATATGATTCTTCCAATAGCCATAGTCATCTCCCTGAAAGAATGGAGGCTTATGGATGGATAGTGATTCTTCATGACTTGCCATGATCTTTACACTATGCACTTAAGGTTTCATTAAGAGACTTACTCTGACACCAATTATTGTCCTTTAATGCCCTATAAGGGAAGTTGAATAGTGCAATGGTAAGTATTAAAAGTTAAAACTAAGTGCCAAAAGAAGAAGAATTAAGACAAAAGATTTATAAAGGTTCGACATAACTAACTTACATCCTCTCCTATAGTATCTCTACTAGAGCCTTCATTATTTTGATAGTTTAAGGTGCTATCAACAACTTGTACAAATGTTAAGTTTCTAGGCACTACCAAGCCTTTACAAGTGATAGATTCTTAGGCTATTTCAACATTTTTCAAGTTGTTTCACAAATACTATAAAACCTTAACCTAAAGTAGTTTTCAAGTACTACCTTAAACCTTTCACAAGATATAGTTTTTTGGGTTTTCCAACCTAACATTTCCTTAAACTAAATACATTTGTTTAACAAGGAAGAAAAACTTTTTCATTCAAGCAATAACATCACTTTAAGTATTCTCACAAGATATGCTTGATGAGGTTGAGAATGTGAAGAGAATTTCTAAAAATCTTATTCTTCAAACTCTGTTTTGAAGATAACTCTTGCAAGCTTTGAGTAATGAACTTCTCCTGATTATTAGATCACTTATTGTTCACCCTTTTGATTAAGAATAGCTTTCATAATAAAATACTCATATAATGGAATAGTTTTTTATGTGTTTCTATTGAGAGTAAGTCTTTTTATGTCATGAACAAAGAACTAGTCATTAGAAAAGAAGGTGCCACTTCACATTACAATTATAGGCTTTCAACACTTATTAAGTATTCTTCACGCCCATTGCTAAGGCATCAACCATCATTGGTTTCATGCAAATGGTGATTATCAAGAAAAATACAACTTCAATGGTCGTTGGCTCTATCGAAACGCCCATTTGGACTAACTATTAGAGACAAGCTAACTCAAGGCTTCTCCTTTGACTTTTACATTTGTTTAATTCATTATTTCATTAATGATTGTTGGATGAAAACAATGCTCATTACTTTTAAGCTTCAATATGTATTGGAGGAAGATCAATGGTTGTTGTTGATTCTCAGAAAGTATGAACTTGATGCTCTATTTTACAAGGTCTACATAAGTCCTTCAATGGTTGTTCAAGAATTCTCAATGCCCATTGGATGTGCTCAACACCTATTTAGATTTTGAGTATGCCTTATTAAGGGTTTCAGAGCCTTCAGCATAATTTAGAGAGTTTTTCCAATATATGTTATGAAGGACTGATGCCCGTTTTGAATTCTAGAGAGTTGTGTTCAATCTAAGGCACTTTATCCAACACCTGTTGCAAAAATGCAATGTCTTTTATAAGGGCAAGATAAAAGAATATTGAGAAAATGCAACACCTATTGCGAGGTTCAATATTCATAGCCATGTTAGAGCAATTGTCCAATGCTTGTAGGGAATATGGTAATGCCTGTTAAAAAGTCTTCAAGGCTATGTTCAAGATGGAGTATTTTATGCCTGTTGTCATATTTCAATGCTCGTTGATAGGTCCACAATGTTTGTTGAAAATAAACAACACCAGTTGGTTTGTTAAGTTGAGTTTGCCTTGATTTTTACTCTCAAATACTTTTTTCAAACATAATTCCTTCTCCAAACATCATGGTTCAAAGAGTTGATGTACTTGCAAGTTCTAACATAAATAACGTAGACAAAGGTTAGCTTTTTGGCTTGTTTGTGATCATCAAAATAAGACTTGGAACCCTAAGGTTCAACAAAATTTGACTAACCTAGTCCAATAATGTGACTACTATTTATTGCTAATGCCTTTTTTCCTTTTGCTTGATTTTTTATCACCAAGCTTGACCTTCATCTTTTATGTCTCATGAATGATATATCAATGAAAAATTTTTCATGTCTTATGTTGCTTCCATATGGGAAGGACTGGACCGTAACTTATTCAAAAAATATGAGGAAAATAGGTGAACTACCTATTAGAGTAGACATGGCTTCGACCAAGTTAAGCGAATTTAAAGATGATTTGTATATCATGTAGTCTCAATTATGAATGTCGAATGCTAATATTTAGGGGGGAAGGTAAACTTTTGTTTGAATTTTATGCAAAGCATGACCAAGATGTTTAGTTTATGGTTGTTGATAAATGTAAAATGGCCATATGCATAAATGATAATAAATATTCATCCAAAGTTTGGCTAATGTTTTGAGTGACATATAAAGGTTGAGCTAAATGACAAAATAAGGTGCAAATATCCCTATGATTAATCCTCTAGCTCAAATGGAAGCTTGATCAAATTAAGAAGAATGATGCAATTAGCCAAGGCAAGTTAGAAAAAGATCCACTTTAACTTTAAGGCCTAGTCACAAGAGGAAAGTTAAAGAAGTTCAATAATGCAATTAAAGCAACCATGCAACAATTATAATCGAATTAGCCTAAGATGATTTGTTAGGAATTAGAAGATTTTCTTCAAGTCAAAATGAAGCACTCTATACCTTAATTGCATGGAAAGAACCTCAAAAAGTAGGCTACAAGTCAAAGGAAGTTCAATTGAATAAAGAGAGGCCATACGCATCCAAAACGCATGGTCATGTCTTATATGGGCAGAAAGTAAAGGACATATCTGGCCAAAATGCATGGTCGTGCTTTAAGGAACCGAGTTTATAAAGAATACAAGGGAAACACATGGCTTTATGACACGATCATGCATCGAGGATGGGTTTTGCTAAAAATGGGATCGTCACACCGAATGACAATGCGTTTCGATTATGCACTTCAAGAAGATTTAATTTTTTTCTATTGTTAACCGAATTTTAAGTTGTTTCTTTACCATTTAGCTACGATTCTTATCTAGAGTGTATTTCATATTTAGATATAACTTTGTTTAGGAATTTTAAACCTTTTATATGTAGGAAACCTCTCTTTGTAAGGCTATAAATAGCCCATATTCAGTTATCAATGAGGGACAATCATTATTCTTTACTTTTTAGTATATTGTGAGATTAAATTCTCTTCTTAAGTTCTTTAATGGACTTGGTGAGATTGTTGAGTGAAAGCTTAATAATTTTTTAAACTTGTTGATTTTAATCTTAAATTGGTTTAGTTAATTTAAGGTTTGGATAAACAATACTTCAAATCTTTATAACCTAGGTTGTTATAAATAGATTTTGTAGAGGTCTAATTACGGTTTAAAGATCTATCTTGTTCTTGATTCTTCAATTAGACTTAGGACTTGTGTAATCAAACATGCGGGTAAGGATCAATCCAACCTTGTTTATATCATTTGGTGTCAAACCTAAGGTTAAATCAACACTAGAGGTATCATTCTTTCTTGTTCTTATATTGATCTTTGTGTGTTCTTGCTTTGTTATTCATTGAATTCACATTCTTCTTCTTTTTTGCATCATTCGGCCATCCTTGGTTTCTTCCAATCAAATTCATTTGTTTCCATTATTTCACCATCTATTAGCCTTGTTTCATTATCATATACCATATAGTCAAAAATCAATATCAAATACCATTGAAATTGCTTATTATTTTCTTAAATTAAGGAAGCCTAATTTTGGCTTATTTCTTGCAATTTCTTTATCCTTTTTTATTCCAATTTGTTTTTTTTTTATTGCTAATCACTTGTTTTATGTTCTTAGTGTCTAGGGTCGAACCTTACCCAAAAGTTCAAGAAAGGGTAAATTGCCAAAAATACCCTACTTGAACAATCCATCTACCTTAGTGTTTTTCCATTGTGTTTGAATTGTTCTTTGTGTTTCTTTCAATTCTAAGTTTGTTTTAAGCTTCCAAAAAGTCAAAAAAAAAAAAAAGGAAACTAGAATTACATAAGAACTTGTTTTGCAACCTGAGGAACCGATTTCAATTCTTCAATTTGTATTCGGCCTAGGCTTGATTTTCCAACATTTTTAAGTTCAAAACACCATTTTGTAACTTCTAAATTCTTTTGATCTTTAAATTACAATTAGTTCTTCAAAATTTGTTTCTTGCAATTAATTATGTTGTCTTTAAATCCTTTATTTTTTAAATCTTTCTGGGGTTAGTTTTGCTTATTTGTGTTCAATTTAGGCTTGAATTCAACATAAAGTAACTTAAGTCCTTAAAGAGCTTGAAGAAAATAATCCAAGAGAGGTAAAAGGCAAAAGTGGTAAGCTTAAAAGAGGGAAAAAGCCTCTTTTGAGTTAAACACGAATGTGACTGATATCTTTTAAGCGCAAACATGTAAAGAAGTGTTTTGTGAGGATTTTCTTTGTTATTTACTAACTATGGTAGATCCTAAAGAAGAACCAAAGTAAATTTGTTTCATGAAAGCTATGCAAAGTTCTATGGAGAAGCAATTTCAAGCAATGAATAAGAAGATTGAAATTTGGCAAATCTCCTTAAATTCTAGCATTACCCACACCAATTCTAAACAACCAAGGCATGGAAGGCTTGTCCATGATGATGAGGAGGGTGATTCTATGGAATGGAACTCAAAAAAATCCAATAAGCAAAATGACAATCTTAATAACATCAAGATGAAGATTCCTACTTTTAGTGGTTCCAATGATCTCAAAGCCATTTTATTTTAGGAAAATAAAGTATATTTTATCATTGATTATGATAATTATAGTAAGGATAAGAAAGTTAAATTGTTGTTAAATTTATGGGATATGCTCTTATATGGTGGAATCAAATTAGAACTATTAGGAGAATATATGGGGATTCACTAATTGGTACTTAGGTAGATTTAAAGAAGACCATGAGAAATAGATTTATTCCCAGTTATTACCTTAAAGATGTACATAAAAAGTTATAAAGACTTGTACATGGTAATAGGAGTGTATATCAAGATCTTAAAGTCACCTTGATGAAGGTCGAACTTGAAAAGCCTATAGAGTAAACTTTGGTATATTTTCTTATTAGTTTCAATAGGGAAATCACCAATGAAGTTGAGCTAAAGCAATATGACACTTTAGAGGAGTTATACCATCTTGCAATTATGGTGGAAAGACAACATAAAAGTAAGCATTGTAATCCCAATTTTAATTTAGTTTCTTAGCCTAACATTTTTAGAGGTGGTGATAAGCCCAACAATAGGCCTAAGACAAAACCACCTAAAAAGGAAAGGAGCAAGCCTAACTCTAATGCTAAGGTCGAACCCTTTAGAAGGCCATATTCAATAGTTTGCTTTAAGTGCCAAGGAAGAGGACACATGACACGTGATTGCCCTAATAAAAAGACCATGGTTTTATTTGATAGAGAGATAGCAAGTGATGATGAGGAAGATGGCAATGAATCCAACCTCGAGATGCCTCTATTGGAAGATGCTAGTGATGATGATTTTGAGGACCTAATAAGATAAATAGTAAAAATATTGTTGTGGCTAGGGATTCTTTAAGTGTGCAAGTTAAGGTTGATCAAATTCAAAGGGAAAATATTTTTCATTCTAGGTGTAGGATAAATGGTAATTTATCTCTTGCAACTATTGAAGGTGGTAGTTGCAATAATGTGGCTAGTACCTATGTTGTTGAATAGTTAAATTTACCAACCATGAAACACCCTAAACCTTATAACTTGTAATGGTTAAATGATAGTAAGAAAGTAAAGGTCAATAAACAAGTCTTGATATCATTTCCTATTGGTAGATATAAGTATGAGGTGTTATGTGATGTTATCGTTATGTAAGCGAACTATATACTTTTAGATTGACCACGACATTTGATAGGCAAGCCAAACATGATGGGTTCTCTAACACTTATGAGTTTGATTTTAGGGGCAATCATATTGTTTTGTATTCTTTATCACCTCAACAAATCTATGAGGACCAATAAATAAAGTGTGTGTGTGTGTGTGTGTGTGTGTGAGAGAGAGAGAGAGAGAAAGTGTCTTCAACTAAGAAATAAAAAAATCAACGTAGCAAAAGGAGAGTAATGAAAACACAAAAGAGAGATGTAAGCAAATAGTGGAAAAAAAAAGAGGATAGAGTGGATGCCCAAAAGAAAAGAGAGGGGCATGCAAGAAAAAAAGGGTGTGAAAAAAGATATATTTGCAAAAGAAAGGGAAGTGAGGCAAGCATTACTAGCCAAAACACTTAAGGCTATACTTTTGTATAAAGATTTCAAACTGACGTGTTTTTCTTTTAGTAATGATTTAATAAATTTTCTTCCTAGTTCTTTTATTTCTTTCTTGCATGATTTTTCAAATTTCTTTCCTCGAAGATGTGCCTAAGGGATTGATACCCCTAAGAGGTATTGAGCACCAAATTAATGTCATTCTAGGCTCTCAAATTCCAAATAGACCAGCCTATATAAGCAACCACAATGAGAAAAAGGAACTTCAAAGACAAGTATAAGAACTAATGGAAAAAGGTTTGGTAAGGGAAAGTATGAATCCTTGTGTGATTCCTATTTTGTTAGTACCTAAAAAGGATGGATCTTGGCACATATGTGTTGATTGTAAGGCCATTAATAAAATAACCATTAAGTATAGGCATCCAATTCTAAGGTCAAATGACACATTAGACAAATTACATGGTGCATGTAAGTTCTCTAAAATTAACATCAAATTTGAATGCGTGAAGGGGATGAATGGAAAATAATTTTTAAAACTAAATATGGATTGTATGAATGATTAGTTATACCTTTTGGCATAACTAATGGCCCCAACACTTTTATGAGATTAATGAACCATATTTTGCATGGATATTTAGTTAAATTTTTAGTTATTTATTTTGATGACATTCTTTTTTATTCAAGGTCTTTAAAAGAGAATTTAGAGCATGATTAAATAGTTTTTGAGATTTTGTAAAAAGAGAAATTTTATATTAACTTTAAAAAGTATTCTTTTTTTACTTTTATGCATGTTTCTCTAGGTTTTGTTGTTAGCAAAGATGGAATAGAAATTGATGAAGAAAAGGGTAAGTGTCATCAAGGGATGCCCAATTCCATCTAATGTAAGTAAGGTAAGATCTTTTCATGGTTTGGTAAGTTTCTATAAGAGGCTTATAACGGATTTTAACACAATTGCGACTTACTTAACTGAAATTATTAAAACAAGGGTTGGTTTTAAATGGGGAAGGCGCAACAAAATGCTTTTGATTTATTGAAATCTAAATTAATTAGTGCAAACTTTATTTGTTTTGCCTAATTTTGCTAACACTTTTGAAATTGAATGTGATGCCTTTGGTTTAGGTGTTAGAGCTATTTTAATGCAAGAAGGAAGGCCCATAGCTTACTTTAGTGAAAAACTTAATGGACCTTCATTAAAATACCCAATATATGATCAAAAGATGTATGCATTGGTTAGGGCCTTACAAACATGGCAATATTATCTTTGGCCTAAGGAATTTATAATTCACACTAATCATGAATCCTTAAAGTACCTTAAAAGGCAACAAAAATGGAACAAAAGACATGTTAAGTAGAGTAAATTTATTGAGTTTTTAAAGTATGTCATAAGGTATAAACAAGGTTAAGAAAATATAATGGTTGATGCACTAACTCGATGATATACTCTTCTTTCTATTCTTGATGTTAATTTACTTAGTTTAAAGTAAATCAAAGATTTGTATACTAGTGATTCTGATTTTTATGAATTTTTTGCAAATTGAGAAAAGGGTACTTTTGATAGATTCTTTAGGCATGATGGATACGTATTTAGAGATAACAAACCTTGTGTGCTTAAGAGTTCTTTACATGAATTGCTAGTAAAGGAAGCCCATTGCGGTATACTTATAGGACATTTTGGAGTCCAAAAGATATTATATATTTTGCATGAACACTTCATTAGCCTAATATGTGAATTGATGTTTAAAGAATTGATGATAGGTGTGTTACATGTAAACAAGCTAAGTCTAAATCAAAACCACATGGTCTTTATGTGCCTTTACCTGTGCCCAGTATGCCTTGGATTGATTTATCAATGGACTTTATTTTAGGGCTACCTAGGTCAAAACATGGAAATGATAGTATCTTTATGGTGGTTGATCTTTTTTCTAAAAAACCTCACTTCATTCCATGTCATAAAACTGATGATGCCATCAATATTGCTAATTCATTTTTTAAAGAAATTATAAGATTGCATGGTATGCTTAGAACTATTGTTAGTAATAAGGATACAAAATTTTTGAGCTTCTTTTAGAAAATATTATAGGGTAGATTAAAGACTAAATTGTTATTTTCTACGTCATATCACCTACAAACTGATGGACAAGCTAAAGTTGTTGATAGGACATTAGGGCAACTTTTATGTGTTCTAATCAAGAAAATTTTGAAATCATGGGAAGATTATTTGTCACATATAGAATTTGCATATAATAAGAGTGTGCATTCATCTAGTCATTATTGTCCTTCTAAGATTGTTTATGGGTTTGTACCATTGAGTCTATTAGATCTTTCCCCTATTCCTTATAATTTGCAAATTGATATGGAAGTTAAAAAGAAGCCTGATTTTGTTAGACAATTTCATGAGAAGGTGTGTTTGAACATTGACAAGAGGAATGAACAAAGAGCAAAAAATGTAAATAGGGGCAAAGTTAAAGAAGTATTTAAAACAGATGATTGGGTTTAGGTACACTTTAGAAAAGAAAGTTTTTCTAACCTTTAAAAAATTAACTAAACACTAAGGGAGATGGACCTTTTTAAGTTCTAGAAAGGATTAATAATAATGCTTATAAGATAGACTTACCTAGTGACTACAACGTTAGTGTTACTTTTAATGTTGCTGATTTATCTCCTTTTGATTTTGATGAAGGTTTTAATTCAAGGAAAAATCCTCTTGAGGAAGGAAGGAAGGAATGATGTAATTAGCCAAGATAAGTTAGCAAAGGATCAACTTCAAGGCCCAATCATAAAAGGAAAGCTAAAAAAGTTCAAGAATGCAATTAGAATAACCATGCCATAAGGAATTATAATTGGATTAGCCCAAGATTCTTTGCAAGGAATTGAAGGATCTTCTTCAAGTTAAAACAAAGCCCTTTGTACCTTAATTGCATGGAAAGAACCTCAAAAAGAAGGCTGCAAGTCAAAAGAAGGTCAATTTAATGAAAAAAGGCCACGCACGACCAAAATGAATGGTCATGTCTTGTATGGGTAGAAAGTAAAGGACACACATGGTCAAAATGCACAGTCATGCTTCAAGGAATCAAGTTCAGACAGAATGCAAGATAAATGCATGACTTTATGACATGGTCATGCATCGAGTATGGGTTTTGCTAAAAGTAGGATCATCGCACAGCACAACCATATGTTTTGGTCAAGCTCTTTAAGAACATTATGTTTTTTTATATTGTTAACTAAATTTTGAGTTGTATCAAAGATTCTTCAATTATTCCATTATATGATTGATCTCAAATGATTGTTTCTTTAAAGTAGCTTTTTCATTAGTATATTGGGGGAGCTAGGCTTGCAATTCATTTGTTCTGGTATTCCTTTCTTATGTTTTGATAAAGTAATCTTGTCTAGCTTTATTGGTCAACTTAAGTGCTACTTTTTTTCTATAAGACAAATTTCCAATTCATCAACTTCTCTTACATGTTGGTTCTTTGTTCTTTGGATTGACCATACGAAGATTAGGATCTTACAATGACAACACATTAGACTTTCCATTCGAATTTCAATTTTTCACCTTCATATGTCTTAAATAGGATTTATTTATGCTTACTTGAATTTTTGGCCACGAGTCTTAGGATGTGATGGATGATCAATGCATTTTGGGTTAAAAGCCTTTATGCTAGAGTCAAATGTTACAACATATCCAAGGTATGAGTAAGTTTGGCCAATTTTGATGGATTCTAAAAAATGATTGCTCTAAGTGAAAGTGTAAAAGCAACTATATGGAGATGATCTCGAAAGATGTCAAGATGAGATGGTTGAGATGGAATACTCAAATCAGAGTCATTAAAGATTGCATCAAAGTCCCTAGGACTATCTAAAGCCCCAAAGAAGGAATCAATGCCACCCTCAAGTGTTCTCTATTATAGAAAGAAAATGTTATTACAATGATGGTTAGTTCAAGAAAGATAATCATAAGGTAGAATTCAAACTTGCTTATGCCTCATTTTTTAAGGGAGAACACTTGAAAGATCAATCGAAGCAACCATAGTTGAAGTGACCACAGATGGAGAGACCATAAATGAAGCAACCACGAATAGAGAGACCACAAAGTTTAAATTTTCCATATGATGAGAATGGCATTAAGGCTTGACTAAAGAAGATGATCCAATTTGTACCAATTCAATTAAATTGATTGGTTGATCACTCATACTTGTTTCATTATCTCTTGATGGATCTATATGGTCATCAACATCATTAATGATGTGTTTTGTCCCATCATAATCAGACTAGGGGGTATGAATCTCATCAAGTGATTTTGAGTTGGAAGGTGACTCTAATATAGGATTTCTCCTTGCGAAAGCCTTATTTCTGTTTTGTCAATTGGTTATTTTTAGTCTCTCTCAAGCAATCTATTATGTGATGAAGTATTTAATGCTAAGTCTTAAAGAATCAAATTTTATATAGTAATCTCTAATTGGCATTCTTAACTAGTAAGAAGTGAACCCAGAAAATGACAACATAAGTTTTTTTAAAAAAAAATAAAAAAGGATGAGTTGTGTTAGTAACTAACTAACTTGAGGATTTTTGTTAATTTTCTTCACTAGCTTTCTTTTCCTTAGTTGAGGAGCATGGTTAGGATTGTCTTCTTTCCTCTTGTTTAAACTTAAGAATAAGATAAGTTGTGAGACTATCCATATATTGATGAAGATCAAGTGAATTCAGGAAACTCACATTTTGATAGACCTCGCAAACTTGTTTTAATAATGTTGGTTGGTTGTTATATTGCATTGCATTATTTGTTCTCTCCTCTGCATCATGAAAAAAGGAAGCACTTCGACCTTAGGTATATAAAAGTGCTAGTCAATATAGGTAGACCATCAATAATCAAAATGTGGTAATATCAAAGGAAAAGGCTCGTACCTTGTGAATAGGAATTTTCTTTTTAGTAGTCTCAATTCCTTTCAACCTATTTGACTTATGTAACTTTTGAAAAATAGTAACACTTTATAAAATTATCCTTTCTAATGATAGTGAGAGAAAATAATAGAGGGATAAGTATTGATTAAATGAGTCTCAACTATCTTAAGCAAAAATAAGGGTTGTAAACTTCATAACCACATCTATTGTTCCTTCCATTATGAATAAAAAAGCCAAAGTGAAGTTTGTGATTGATGTAACATAACTGCAATATGCCCAACTAAGGTGTTAACTTGAGGTGTTTAGGAAATTTGAAAATCCTATATGAAAGTTAACAAGAAAGGTTAGCATCTTATGTAGATTTAGGCCTATCTATTACAAAAATTTGGGTTAACCATTTTAGACCATGTGATTTGACCATTATTCACAAGTTATGTAGGACAATTATGACTAAGTCATTACAATAACCCAAGTGAAGTATAATCATGGGATTTCAACTGATATTAACTAAGTCTTGTAGGGACAAAAAAGAAGAGTTTAGATGGATGTCAAAAAAGAGTTCATACATGATTCTAAAGTTTCTTTTAAAGTGAAAAGACTTGAGCGTTGCACTCAATAATAAGTGACCATAAGAAGGAAGGGTTGTGTCTATTGCATTAAAGTCTATACGATTTGTAGCAATTCAAGAAAAAAAGCATAGAGCCATAACTGAAAAAGCTAGATCGGACCACTAGTGTTAGGAAAGTCTCCTGAAATAGAGTTATATCCTTTGACAAAATAATGAATAAGAGATCATTAATGGACTAATTATAGTGTCTTAGCCATCTATTAAGCATGTACCTAACTCATAAACTTCCTTCAAATTTTTGGTAGAAGCAGTATAGAACACAAATTTGCAAAGCCAATACATAAGGAAGGCAACATCTTTTAAAGGAGTAACTTCATCTAAATCTTTCATGTGGATTCTACTAAATTATTTGTAAGAATGGATTTGTTTTGGATATAACTATACCTTGGGAGCTATGATATTCTTTATGTTTAAGATAGCATTTAAAGGTTCTCCAATGAAGGGTAGACTAGTGAGTGTCGCTAAGTGATAGAGTAACTAAGAACATACTTAGTCAAATAAATAGGCATTTATGAGATCGTGACTAGAAGTTGAAAGTTGCTTAGTAGGGGCGATCGGTCTTAGTCCTGATCTAGGGTTTTGAAAAACCCTAGAACTAGACTAATGGACCAATCCTTTAAAAATTGAAGGATTGAGACCAGGCCGAACAAAATGAAGGACTGGGACCAGACTGAACCAAAAATCAGTTCGCTTCTTCAGTATTATTTGGTTATTTTTTTTCAATTTAGTTCTAATTTGGTTCCAGTTCAGTCCTAAATTATTTTTTAAAAAATTTCATCATTATAATTATTTTAATTCATTTTATTCATATAAACTATCCTTTTAAATATTATGGAGTACATTATAACATAAAATTATTTATTTTGAATGCATAAAATTAATAAAAATATAACTTTATAATTATAAAAAGAATTATATTAAGTAATATTCAAGTGTACAAATATATAATATACTTACAATATTTAATTTCTATAGTTTTATATAACATATACATGTATTAAATTAATATATAATCCTAAAATTATATATATATATATATATATTCAGTTCAGTTTGATTTTGGTTCGGTTCTCAGTACAGTTCTTAAAGAAGGGCCACGACTAATTTTAAATTAATATCAATTTGATTCCAATTCAATCTCGGTCCTTCTTCTCTATTTTCGATCTAGTATTTATTTCAGTTCGATTTTTGGTTCGGTTCAAAAACCCCAAGAACCATGCTCAGCCTTATTGCTTAGGTTATGTTATTTTAAAAAAAATGGAAGAGTTTTTTTTTTGGGGAAGTACAAAAAGAAAATGGGTAAAAAAATGTTGATTTTGGTCAAATGTAAAAAAGATAAAAGAAAAAAAAAAGAGAAGGGTTTGCTTTCAACCAAGTAATGACCAAAAGATAAAATTGGCAAATAAAAGTGATGATAAGAAGAGTTAGGTCACCAAAGTCTTTTTTTTAAAAAAAAAAAAAAAAAAGAAAGAAGGGCTTGCTTTTGCCCAAAGAATGACCAAATATAAAAATTGACAAATGAAGGTGATGTTAAAAGACATGGACTATCAAAATCACTTTTAGCCAAATGATGGCCACATTTTAATTAGTGAAGAGGGATGGCCAACTTAGATTTTAAAAGTGGGTCATCAAAGTCAATCCTTGTCTTATTAGTGGTTTTATTTAATGGATAATAAGATTGTCTAAAGTAAAATAGGGCACACCATGAGTGAGCATCCAGAAGCTAGTAGAACATGAAAGTAAAAGGCAAAATAAAGTTAAAGTTTTTTTTTTTTTTTGTAAAGACGAAGGTTACTACTTATTTCATCTTTATTTAGATGAAAGTTGTTCATAATATGAGAAATTGTTGTGAAGAAAAAATAATAATAATAATTAGTTATTATTATTATTTAAAAAATGGAAAAGGGATTCAAATTTGAAGAAAAAAATAAATTTGAAAGGGACATATCTTGCTTAAATCTTTATCTAATGGTGTTTTATGCAAAGATTCTTGCACCTATTTAGTTTGCTACGTATGAGTTATAAACAAGTGAATGATGATTCATTCATGAAGATTAGAGAAGAAAAGTAAAAGGAAAGAAGATGAATGGATGAGTTTTGAATGGTTTTGATTTAAAATTGTTTAAGAGGAGAGAGAATTACCTGTCTTATAGTCTTCACTCAATGGATATTTGAGGTAACTCTAAAACTAAATAATAATAATAATAAAACATTTTTTATTTTATTTTATAAAAATAAATGCAATGATATGTTGGAGCCATTATTTCTATATCATTTTAGATAATTTGCATGAGCAAGACTTCATAAATTGCATGATGAAAACATTTGAGGCAAGCCTAAAGATCCATTTCAACTTCAAGGCCCAATTATAGAAGGATGACTAAAAAAGTTCAAAAATCAATTAGAGCTTTCATACAAAGGGGAATTACACTTGGATTAGACCAAAAGGAACAAAGGATGCATGAAGCCCAATTAAATGAAGATGGAAGCTTGGACTCTTTAAATGGTGCACTTAACTTGATCTAATGGAGGCTAACATGTGAAGATAACCAAGCCTTAATTCCATCAATATCATTTGGCTAAGACAAAGTTTAAAGGCCCAAGCTATGTTTTGGTAAAGAAGATAAAGCCCACAAGCCCACAGGTCAACGATACTTATAAGATTTTCTTAGTTGGTATTTATTTTTAGGATTACTCTTCATTGGTCGAATATCCTAGCCATATCTACTTAGGATCTTTTGTTAATTATTTACTCTTATAAGCAATGTCATTTAAAGACTCTTAGTTCGGACAAACTACTTTGGTCAAATCTTAATGGCCAATCACTTTTTTTTTTTTGGTTTTCCTTATGCAATTAGGATAGTTGTTTAGATATTTTTAAAGAGGCCACCCTCTTAATCGAATCATCTAGGATTTTCTTCATCTTTTGTAAAGGATATAAATAGCCCATTCAACCATCAATAAGAAATTAATGAATTATTGTTTTGGCTATAATTTTTTATATGAGAGATTTCTCTTCTTGAGTTTTTGAAAGGACTTGGTGAGATTATTGAGTGCAGGCTCTATAATTTCACAAACTTGTCATTTTTAATCTTATATTGGCTTAGTTAATTTAGGGTTTGAATTGACACATGTTAAATCTTTATAACTTAAGTTGCTAGAAATAGGTTTTCAACAGGTCTAATTGGGATTTGAAGATCAAAACCATTACTTTATTTTGATATATTTGAACAACTTATTCTTAAGAATATGGGCAAGGAATCAATTCAATCTTGTTCATATCATTTAGCATCAAAGCTAAGGCTTCAAATCAAGTAAATTATTCTTTAAATTTGTTATTCTTAGTGTTCTTTGTGTTATTGCATCAATTTGGGTCTTTTCTTTTTCATTTGACTTAATCTAGTTTATTCTAATTCCATACATCAAATTTGTTTTTTTTATCTTGTTTAACTGTTTATTCATCATTAATTACTGTTCTCAGTCATTTTCATCATCAAAAATCACAAAAAAAGTTATACTTTGCAATTTGTACTCTAACTTTGTTTAATTTAGTTATTTTTATTCCATTGTGTTTCTAATTTTTTTTCTTTTCTTTTTCATCATTAGAATAGCATGATTAAAATTTAATTGGAATCACATGTTATGCAAAATTTTCTAAAATCAAGGAAACTTGTTATTTGAGTGATATCTTATGCAATTCAATTCTAACTTCATCCTTTGTGTTCCAATTTGTTTTTCTTTAAATTAAATCATTAAATTAGTGTGTTTCATCATCATAAATCATATTCTTATCATTGAAATCAATTTAAATTGCATATTTTGCAAAATTTCCTTAAATTAAGGAACTTTGCAAAATAAGCTAGTTTACCTTATTCTAGTTAGATTTCTTTGATTCTTTCGATTTCAATCTATTTTTTATTTATTTATTAACACTCCTTTGGTGTTTAGTCTTAGAGTAGAACATTGTCCCTCAAGAAAATCCTTGAAATTTGGAAATTTGTCAAAATTCCTTAAATTAAGGAAACTTGAATTTTAGCTTATTTTTTGTAATTTCTTCATTATTACTTTTTCTAATTCATTTCCTTTTATGTCTAATCACTTTTTTTGTGTTTATTGAGCATATAGGGTTGAACCACATCATTTAAATTCAAAGGAAAGGTGAAATTATAAAAATACCCTTAGTCTTTCCAAATTTGGCTAAAAATGTGGTGTGTGAATGTTTTGAGTTGTTCTCTGTGATTTGCTTGTTTTCAATTTTATTTTAAACTTCCAAAGAAAAAAAAAAGAAAACGTCAAAAAGCAAAGAATGAAAAGAAGTTAGAATTACTTAAAAGTTATTTTGAAGCCGATTTGAATACCTCCACTGTCATTCCACTTAGACTTGATTTTTCTATCAATTTTGAGTTCAAACACTAATTTGAAACTTTTAAATCTTTTTAATATTTAAATTACAATTAGGTCTTTAAGAATTTATTTCTTGCAATCAATTATATCTTTTTTAAATTCGTTTATTTTCTAAGTCTTTCTAAGTTTAATTTTTGCTTATTTGTGATTTAATTGAACTTAGTTTGACATAAAGTAACCTTAGTCCTCAAAGAACTTAAAATAAAGAAACTTGATAAGTAAAAAGCAAGGGTGGTGAGCCTAAAAGAGGGTAAAAGCATATTTTGAGTTAAACACGAGTGTGAGTGTCATTTATTGAGTATAAACACGTAAGGGAGTGTTTTGTGAAGATTTCTTTTATTATTTGCTAACCATGGTAGATCCTAAAGAAGCTCCAAAGTTGAATTTATTCATGAAAGCTATGTAAGATTCAATGTCCTTAATGCAAAAAAAGAGTTAAAAAAAGTAAGGTAGTAGTTTAGCAGCATGCAAATCGCCTCCAATTCCAATGCAACCCATCCCAATTCAAAGTTTTCAAGGCTTGGGAGACTTATACAAGATGATGAGGAAGGTGAATCAATTGATTATAGTTCCCAAAGATCAAGCAAGGAAGATGGCAATCTTAGTATCAAAATGAAGATTCCTACTTTTAATGGTAAGAGTGATCCCGAGGCGTATTTATCAAGGGAAAAGAAAGTAGACTTTATTTTTGATTGCCATAATTATAGTGATTTTATTTTTGATTGTCATAATTATAGTGAAGACAAGAAAGTTAAGTTTGTTGTTATTGAATTTATAGATTATGTTTTTATATGGTGGAATCAAATTATGTATTTTAGGAAAAGATGTGGGGATGATCTTATTTATACTTAGGTGGAGATGAAAAGGGCCATGAGAAAAATAATTGTACCTATCCACTATTGTAAGGATTTGCATAACAAATTACAAAGGCTTGTATAAGGGAATAAGAGTGTAGAGGAGTATTATCAAGAATTAGAGATTACTTTGATTAAGGTCGAGATTGAGGAAACTATAGAGCAAATTATGGGACATTTTCTTGTTGGGCTTAATAAGGAAATCTCACACAAGATGGAGTTGACGCCATACAAAGATTTGGAGGATTTGTATCACCTTGCACTTATGATGGAGAAATAATAAAAGGTTAAGTCTTCTAAGCTCAATTTCAATTATGTTTCTTTGACTAACAAATTTAAAAGTGGTGATAAGCCCAACATTAAGTCTAAGACCGAACCAACTTAGAAGAAAGAAGGGAAGCCCAATTATAGTATTAATGTGAACCTGCTAAAAGGCCTAGTTCCATTGTTTATTTTAAGTGCCAAGGGAGAGGACACATGGCATATGATTGCTCTAACAAAAGAAATATTATTTAGCATGATGGGGAGATTGTGAGTGATGATGAGGATGATGATATTGAAATCGACCCTGAGATGCCTCCTTTGAAGGATGTTAGTGATCTTGATGAGAAAGACCCTGATGATATGTTTATGACCACGTGTTCTTTAAGTGCCCAAATTAAGGATGATCAAGAACGAAGAGAAAATATTTTCCATTCTAGGTGTAGAATTAATTATAATCTTTGCCTTGTAATTATTGATAGTGGTAGTTGCACTAATGTAGCTAGAACTTACCATGTTGAAAAGATAAAATTACTAACCTTAAAACATCTAAAATCTTATAATTGTAATGGTTAAATGATAATAAGGAAATAAAGGTTACTCATAGCATTTGTTATGGGTAAATATAAGGATAAGGTTTTATGTGATATAATTCCTATGTAAGCTAGTGATATACTTTTAGGTTGTTCATGGAAATTTGATAAGAGGGCTAAACATGATGGGTTCTCTAATACATATGAATTTGATTTTGGTGGCAAACACATTGTATTTTCTTTTTTTTATCTAGTCAATAAATTTATGAGGACCAAAAGATCATGAGAGAGAGAGAGAGAGAGAAAGAGAAAGAGAAAGAAAGAGAGCACATTTGAAAAAGAAAATGAAAAATTGGCACAGAAAAAAGAGAGTTGTGAGAAAACCAATGAGGGGCATGAGATTAAAATGGATAAAAAAGAGCAAATAGGGGATGCCCCTAAGAAATATGAGGGGTATGCAAAATGAAAAGATGTGAAAAAGAGTTTTCATGCAAAAGAGAGTGATGTGAGGAAAGCTCTAAAACACCAATGGATATGCTTTTATATAAAGATGAACATCTAACTTTTTTTTTTATAATGATCTAGCCAAATTTATTCCTAGTTGTTTTGTTTCTATTGACCCATGTGCACTAAGAAGAGGGGTTGAATTGATGTGAAATTTAAAATTTTGGTGGATAAATAAGGCAAAGTTAAACGAAAGAGTAGATGAGAAATAGACATAAGAGATTTATAGTGGTTTAGGTATAACAAGCCCTACATCCACCCCTCAACCTTAATTTGGATTTTCACTATAGTTATCATTATGCAATGGAGTTTTTCAAGCTCAGTCCAAACTTAGTGTTTTGGCTCACATCTAACCTTACAAGTGTTCTCTCAAGGCTCACACCTAAACCTTTTACAACTATTTTCCCAAGGCCTATACGTAAACTTATACAAGAGTTCTCTATGGCTCACTCTCAAATCCAATTTTCAAGTGTTTATGGCTCACACCAAGGCTTACAATAACCTTCAAAGCTTTACAATTCTCTCAAAAAGAATAATAAATAATGTTTAAACAAAGCGCAAGGGTTTTGCCACAAAGGATATTAGTTCTCTATGCTTTAAGGACCTTTACAGGGTGTATTTATGGCCTTCATCCTCTAAATAACTGTTATAAAGGAGTTATGGCCATATCATTTTTCAACAGCTAGAAAATCTGCATTTAATACATTGTCAGACTAAAATCAATGTTAAGATCCCATTTCATGGTAAAAATAAGAAATTCGCAGTCATTATTTTGGATTGTGTCTGACGGCTAGTTGTCATATGGCACTTTCTCATAGGTTCTTCAACTATTTGTGGGAGCCATTTTTCCCTAATTAAAATTTTGTAGTCGCAACTCTAAGATAATGGTCGTGATTTACCTTTCTCGATCAAAGTCATGGTTGCAATCTTGGTCATGATTTAGTATATCCATTTTGTTCAAATCCATCTTGGTCACAATTTGGAGGTCTTTGTCATGATTTCTTTGTCTTGGTCATAATTTCCTTTTCTTATGGGTAATTTTTCAAGTCCACATAATTACTTAGAAGATTTTCTAAGTTCTTCAGTTTAAACACTCTTCTAACCTAATTTTTTGTAAAAATACATTTAACTGAAAATATTAGTACCATTTAATTTGATTGTCAAGAACAAAATAGAGAGTAACTAAGTTAGACACCTAACTTAAGTCAATAATTTCTTTGTTGCATGATTTTATAAATTTGTTTCCCAAAGAGGTACCGAAATGATTACCATCCTTAAGAGGTATTGAGCATCAAATTGACATTATTCTAGGCTCATAAATTCCTAATAAATCGGCCTATAGAAACAATCCGAGGAGATGAAGGAACTTTAAAGGCAAGTTGAAGAGCTCATAGAGAAAAGATTGATTAGGGAAAGCATGAGTCCTTGTGACGTTCCAATTTTATTTATGCCTAATAAGGATGATTCTTAGCATATTCATGTTGATTATAGGGCAATTAACAAGATAACAATTAATTATAGACATCCAATTCTAGGTTAGATGACATGTTAGATGAATTGCATGGTGTTTACATGTTTTCTAAAATTGATTTAAAAAGTGGTTTTCATCAAGTTAGAATACTTGAAAGGGATGAATGGAAAATAACTTGTATAACTAAATATGTGTTGTATGAATGGTTAGTTATGGGCTAACTAATGCCCCTAGCACTTTTATAAGATTGATGAACCATGTGTTGTATGCAGACTTATGAAAATTTGTAGTTATTTATTTTGATGATATTCTTGCTTATTATAGATCTTTAGAAGGGCATATTGAACAAGTTAGGTTAGTTTTTTTATGTTTTGTGCAAAGAGAAGCTGTATGTTAACTTTAAAAATTGTTCTTTTTGTGCTTTCAAGATTGTATTTCAGGGTTTTGTTGTTAGCAAATATGGAATTGAAGTTGATGATAAGTTGATACAAGCAAGGGAAACAAGCCTAAAGATCCATTTCAAATCCAAGGTCTAATGACAAGAGGAAGGTTAAAAAGGTTTAAAAAAGCTATTGGAGCCTTTGTGTAAGAGAGAATCACATATGGACTTAGCCTAATTAAAGACGAAAGCAAGATAGAGCATTCGGCCCAAGATTGTCCACTTGAGGTATTTAGGGGTTCTACTATTGGGTCTTGTCCAAGCCTAAACAAGGTCCGAATAAATGTAATTTTAGTTAAAAATGCTTTTGATAGGCCCTAGCTGAAAAGTCCAACAAGTTTAGCCCAAGTTGAAATTTTAAGTTTATGACAAGAGTTGCTAGGACAAGACAAGCTTAACTAGTTTAATTAGTTAGCTTGTGTCTTAAAGACAAGCTTTTGTCCTAAAACAAACACGTCTTACTTAAGTCATAACATGCTTTAAAGATAAGATAAGTTTAAGACATAGTTATTTTAAGACAAAGCTTAGTCATCTTAAGACAAGGCATGGGATATTTGGACAAGATCTTTGAAGATTCATAAGATTTTTTATGATTCTTCAAGACACATTCAAGATTTATCAAGATACTTAAGATTCTTTCAAGATCTTCTAAGATTTGCAAGGATTTCAGGAAAAGCTCTCATTAGTCGAATTTTCATCTTAGTTTAGTTAGGATTCTTTAGTTACATATTTTATCTTGTAAGGAACATTAAATAAAGGAGTTTTATTCTTAAAAGCAATCATGGCTAAATCTTGTTAGCCAATAGCATGCTTTCTTTAGTTGTTTTGTTTTAATTAACTAGTTTATCCATTTAGGTTTACGTTTCTTATAAATTTGGCCAAGGCATTTGTAAGGCTAAATTAGATGATTTCTTTAAGGTTTCTTTAAGGATTGTAAGGCTATTTAAACACTCCTATTCAACATTAATAAAGTAAGTAGCCATTATTATTTCTTTAAGCTTTTGCTTATTGTGAGATTAAGGCTTGGTGAAATTGTTAAGTGAAAGCTTAGTAATTTTACAAATTGGTTGATTTTAATCTTTGAATTCCTTAGTTAATTTTGGGATTTGAATTAACAAACTTTGAATCTTTATAACTTAGGTTTCTACAAACAAGTTTTTAGAGGTATACTTAGGGTTTGAAGATTAAAGCTTATTCTTGATTCGTGATCATCTTAGTAATTCTTAAACTTAGTATACGAATTAGGAATCATACAATCTTGTTTGTATCATAAGTGTTATCCAATCTAGCTAATTATATCCAATGTAAGTAAGTTAAGATCTTTTTATGGTTTGGCTAGTTTTTATAAAAGATTTGTGAAAGATTTTTACATAATTATGGCACCTCTAATTGAAAATGTAAAAAACGTGTTGGTTTTCAATAGAGGGAGGTGCAACAAAAGGCTTTTGATTTCTTAAAGTTTAAATTAACCAATGCACCTTTATTAGTTTTAGCTAACTTTTCTAACGCTTTTAAAATTGAATGTGATGCTTCAAGTTTAAGCATTGTAGTCATTTTAATGCAAGAAGGGAGGCATATTACTTACTTTAATGAAAAACTTAGCGGGCCTCCAATGAAATACCTAACCTATGATAAGGAGATGTATGCATTGGTTAGGGCTTTGTAAACATGGAAACACTATCTTTAGCCTAAAAAATTCACAATCCATATGGATCATAAGTCTTTAAAATATCTTAAAGGGCAATAAAAGATAAAGAAGAGACATGCTAAATGGAGTGAATGTATTAAGTCTTTTCCATATGTAATAAGGTATAACCAATGTAAGGATAACGTAGTGGTCGATGCATTATCCCAAAGGTATACTTTTCTTTCTCTTTTGGATTATAAATTGTTAAGATTTAAGTATATTAATGGTTTGCACAATGATATTGTTAATTTTGACATGTACTATAAAAATTGTGAAAAATTACTTTTGAGAAGTATTTTAAGCATGATGGCTTTCTATTTAGAGATAACAAATTTTATGTGCCTAAATCTTCTTTACATGAATTACTTGTTAAAGAAGTCCATAGGGATGGGCCAATGGGGCATTTTGGTATGCAAAAAACTTTAGATGTATAGCATGAACACTTCTATTGGCCTAATATATGTGTTGATGTTCAAAGAATATGTGATAGATGTGTTGCATGTAAATAAACTAAGTCTAAATCAAAACCACATGGACTTTATATGCCTTTATCTATACCTAATAAGCCTTGGATTGATATCTCTGTGGGCTTTTTTTTAGGGTTATCTAAGTCTAAATGTGGTAGTGATAGCATTTTTGCGGCTGATGTATTGCATGAACACTTCTATTGGAATAATATGTGTGTTGATGTTTAAAGAATATGTGATAGATGTGTTACATGTAAATAAATTAAGTCTAAATCAAAACCACATGGACTTTATATGTCTTTACCTATACCTAGTAAGCCTTGGATTGATATCTCTACGGACTTTATTTTAGGGTTACATAGGTCTAAACGTGGTAATGATGGTATTTTTATGGTTAATGGTTGTTTTTCTAAGATGGCTCACTTTATTACATGTCATAAAGCTAATGATGTCATCAATGTTGCAAATTTATTTTTCAAGAAAATTGTAAGATTACATGATATGCCTAGAACTATTGTTAGTGATAATGATAAAAAAATTTTGAGTTTCTTTCGAAAAATATTATAGGGTAAATTGGGTACTAAATTATTGTTTTCTACTTCTTCTCGCCCATAAATTGAAGGACAAACTGAAATTGTGAATAGGACTCTATGATAACTTTTAAGAGTTTTAATTAAAAAGAACTTTAAGCCTTGGGAGGATTGCTTGCAACATATAGAGTTTGCATATAATAGGAGTGCATTCATCCACCCATTATTGCCCTTTTGAGATTATTTATAAGTTTGTGTCGTTAAGTCCTTTAGATATTTTTATTATCCTTTCTAACTTACATGCGGACATGAAAGGTAAAAAGAAAGCTAATTTTGTTAAATAATTACATGAAAGGGTGATTTTGAACATAACAAAAAAAAAAGGAATGAATAAGTAGCAAAAAAACACAAATAGGGGAAGAGTTAGAGCTGTATTTGAATCAAGACATTAGGTTTGGGTACGCTGTAGGAAAGAAAGGTTTCCTAGTCTTTGGAAAAGTAAGCTAAACTATAGGGGAGATGGACTTTTTTAGGTTTTAGAGAGGGTTAATGATAATGAGTACAAATTAGACTTGTCTAGTGATTATAATGATGGTGTTACTTTTAATTTTGTTGATTTATCTCTTTTTGATTTTGATGATGAATCCTTGTAAGGAAAGAGGGAATGATGCAAATATCCAAGGCAAGCCTAAAGATCCACTTCAACTTCAAGGCCTATTTAAAAGAGGAAGGCTAAAGAAGTTCAATGATGTAATTAAATCTTTCATGCAAAGGGAAATTACACTTAAATTGGACCAAAAGGAGCAAAGGATACATAAAGTCCAATTAAAAGAAGATGAAAGCTTGGACTCTTCAAATGGTACACTTAACTTAATATGATGAAGCCAATGTGAAGATGACCAAGGTTTAATTCCATCAATACCATTTGGCCAAAACAAAGGGCAAAGGCCTAAGCTATGTTTTGATAAAGAAGATAAAACCTATAAGCCCACAAGTTAAAGATACTTCTAAGATTTGATTAATTGGTGTCGTATGCCTGTTCTGTTTAAAATTACTCTTCATTCGTTGGATATCCTAGCCATATTTATTTAAGATCTTTTGTTAGTTATTTATTCTTGTAAGCAACTTCATTTAAAGACGTTTAATTAGGACAAACTATTTTGGCCAAATTTTGATGGCCAATCACATTGTTTCTTTTGGTTTTCCTTATGCAATTAGGATAGTTGTTTAGCTATTTTTGAGGAGGCCATCCTCTTGGCTGAATCATCGAGGGTTTTTCCTTATCTTTTGTAAAGGCTATAAATAACCCATTTGGCCATTAATAAGAAATTAGTGAATTATTCTTTTGGCTATAAACTTTTGTCAAAATGTAACATGTCTATCCTCATTCATTAGCATTCTCACATGAACATATTCATTACATAAATGATGTACAATCCCACATGAACATATGCATTGGATAAGTGATAATTTATATGTGAATTTGATAAGCATGACGATGACACTTGCACCATCACATTTAGGACACTTAAACATATATGTAATATTTGTATAGTTGTAAGGCAAATTATCTTATGTTGTGTGCATGTTATAGCATAATAAATAATGGTATTTTAGAGCTTATTTAAAAGTATAAGGAGTATATAGGTATTAGGAGATGGATGAAGATGATGAAGGAATAAAGAAGAGGGACTAAAAAGAAGAAAAGTTAACTTCTAACCAATGGAAATGAGACACCATGATTTTGTCTTATTAGAATAGGTTTACAAATTGAAGTTTTCATCCTTTAGGAGCATATTAGAAAGGATAAATATGAGAGGCATCAGAAGAAAGAGAGAGCTAAGAAGGAGAAGAAGAAGAAGAAAAAAAAGGAGAGAGAGAAGATTAAGTTGCCTAGGAAGGAACCCTAAACTTTTCTAGTTATGGGAAAAGAGTTAAGTGATTTTATCTTCTTTCCATATGAAATTCCTCCCTCATGATATATTAATCATGCATGGTTAGTAAGAATTATGGAGTATTTGAGGTGGAGCTTGTGTATAGAGATTGTAGCTTAAGAAAAATAGAGTTGATTGTGTTGATTTTGTTGTTAGAGAAGCCTGTTGCACCCACAATGTCATAACACTAAAAGAGGAATTAAGGAAAGTGTAAACCATGAAAGTTATAGCTTTATACCCTATCTAAAATGTGTAGAACAATTTTGCTTAATTTAGTGTATGTGAAGAGCTATGACTCCATCATTAGGGCTAGTTTACAACCAACTGAAATCTCCTCAGTCTTTCTATTTTCATATATTTTGATGACTTTATGTGCTGATTTGGACAAAGTGAAAAATATGAAATTTGTAGGTTATATCCCTTCTAAATATCAGTGAAGTAGTTTTTCTTAATTTATTATGTGGAAAGAGATATATCTCTTTTATTAGGACTGACCCTGAACTTGATGAAACTTGTTTCATCTCTTAGTTCTATTTTTCAAGAAACTGATGACCATAAATAGGGAATTTGGTGATGTTCAAAATTTTAAATTGTATATTTATATCTAATCTACATTCCTATAAAATATTTTTGCCAAATATATCATGGTTGATGAGATATTACTCCTTTATTGTGACTAATTCTCAATGTGTTGAAAACCTGCTCACTCTAAGATTGACCATTTATTTTAGTGACCTTATAGACCGAATTTGATAATGTTAAAGACATGAGAAATGTTTCTATATGTTATATGTATCTATTGGTAAATTATTTTGTAATTGGATTTGTACAATTTTAGATGTACCTATGATTGTAAGACCCACTCAGACTGAGATGACATTGAAACATGACAGAATTCAAAAATTCATCATATTTTCTATATATCTTATATTGAATTGAAATTTGACTATGTTGTATCATTATGTGTCTAGTTTATTTGAAAAAAAAGGATCAAGTCATTGGGATAAGTATATCTAAAGTTATTAATGTGAGAGTGTATCAAGGTCAGGCAGCCACACAATAATAATATGCTTAAATACTAAGCCCATTTGCATGGAATATGACCATAGTTGCATACCATGCATGAAAACTTATTTTGACATTTTATAACAATATATGTATCAAATGTTATAATCCCAACACATTAAAGAAGCCCAAGAGAGAGGTCTAACCTACCATAAAGGTTGGTCACATCAAAAGGTGAGTGAAAACCATAATTGAATTATAATGTGTATGTGTGATGATTTTATGATATGGTTATGTTCTATTACATGTATATGTGATTAAATTGTGACATTTTACATGTGAATACAAGTCAAGTGAGAAGTATATGATATTAATGATTACTTGGTATACCATTATGAATGAACACTTCCATATGAATCTAAAAGGATATTGTGACTGACTTGTCAAACACTTGCAAATCACTTATAAAAAGGGACCAATATGTCATATTGGCATATGTTATTGATCAAATGATTCACTTGTTATATCTTAGCCAGCAAAATCAAATGTCACTTGAATCACATGAATTCTTGAGAGTTGTGTTTACTTTGCGAGGTCACGACAAAATCAATCTATTGCATTTGCACTTGCATAGTCAATTCTTATACTTGAACTGTATCTCGATGATATTTGATTGTTGGTTGTGTCATAAGAATCTGATTATTATTTTAATTCATTGAGTCACGACTCACCAAATCGCAATTATGTTTTCCAGATACTAAAGCATAGGGCTTGAATACTTTGGAGCATAAAGTATTGCACATAGACACATGGAGCATAGGTCATCAACTGAATTCCTGCTCTCTCTCTCTCTTTTTGTGTCATGTACATATACTAAATAGGAATCAATTAGTGGTCACTACCCTTGAACATTAATTAACATATATGTACATTAAATACATATTGGATTATGTATGTATGATGAATCAACTTAAATACATATTGGATTATGTATGTGTGATGAATCAACCTTTATGCATTTGTAGTTTTGGACATGAATGCCATGATTAGTAAATGAAAATAGTTATTATAGAGAAAGATTTCTTTTGAGTTCTTGAAAGAACTTGGTAAGATTGTTGAGTGAAGGCTCCATAATTTCACAAACTTGATAATTCTAATCTTAAATTGGCTTAGTTAATTTGGCGTTTAAATTAGCACACTTTAAATTTTTATAACTTAGATTGCTAGAAATAGATTTTCTAGAGCTCTAGTAGGGATTTGAAGATCAAAACTATTATTTGGTTATGATAGATTTGGACAACTTATTCTTAAGCATATGATTAAGGAATCAAATCAACCTTATTCATATCATTGCATTTTGTGGATCATTTATAAAGCTTAAATATTATGCTGGAGATCACATACCATAGTTTGTGGACCAGATGAGAATAATCTTTAGTGTTAGACTAATGATGTATTTGGCTTAGTTAAAAATAGTTATCCATCCTACAATATGAAATGGACCATGGTGTCAAAGAAATTGAAAGCTACATGATCACAAGGATAGTTAATTTTGTTGTGAAGCTCTTCAACTCATTATTTAGAGTAGAAGTTTGATAGTTTTAGAGTTTTAATAAATCAAAATCAAAATTCTGCTAGGATAAGTAAAATGTATGCAAATCTATGAATAGACATTGTCTATTGAAAGCATCATACACACTTGAATCAAATCAAAATTTTTTGTGCTTCTATTTTTTCTCTATTTGCAAAGTTTAGTTCAAAACTTTCATAATCAATCATCTTTAGCTTACAAGGGTTAAGGGAGAATCCATTAGGCTTTCTAAGACTACATGGTCAGATTTAATCTTTTAAAAGTTTAAATATAGTTTTGGCTTCGCAGGCTAAAACAAAGAAAACATCATTCAATTATCATAAAATACCTTCTTTTTGTCATTGAATATACCTGAACACATCTATTATGAGAAGTCAATTTTAGTCCACAACCAAGGTTGAGAAGTCTTCAAATGAAAGTAAGTATAAATAAAAATTCATTTAGAATTTAATTTTTTTAAATTCTTATTATAAGTTATAACTAAACAAAATGAATTCTATTTTTATTTTATAGTGTGTCAAACATAGAAATTTATTTACAAATCAATTTTATAAAAAATTAATTTGTAAATGACATGAATTTTAAGTTAGAATTATTAGAAATAAAATGATTTTTAAGTTAAAATTGAACTAACACACAACATTAACATACAAATGCAAGTCCATAAAATTAGTGTACAGAATTGAAAGAATCAGTTCTCAGATTTTCTTTGAGGACCTAATAGCTTGCATCGCATACGTCCCAATTACAAAAAACAAAACAACCAGAACCCACTTCAAAAAATTTATTGGCTTCTTCAGTTCTAATACCATATCACCAAATATCTGCTTGTATTTTTCCATTGCAAACTCAGTTGATCTTGTTCTCATTTTATCCTGCACAGAACAAGCAAGATCTTGTTTTATGCTTGTGCCTGTAGTGGTAACACTCTTTCCTGCATTGCTTTTATCTTTCTGCTCAAATTTGCTTGTTTCCTTCTTGTCTATCGGCCCCAACGAAAGATTGCTCACATTTGCTTTGTTAGCTTTGCCACTTCTTTGTCTATCCATGTCGATCTTTAGAGTACCTTCAGCCTGTAGTTGATTTGTGGCCTTTATTATTTGTGTCTCAGTCTTAGATGGTTTTCCAGATGATGCTGATGGGTTTTCCTGCGACAGCTTCCCAGGCTTTAGTACTTCAGAAGAATGTTTTTGTAGCTTTGGAAGTTTTGCAGGCGCCTGTGGGGCCTTTTCCTGTGGAGGCTTTGGAGGTTTTGCAGGCGCCTGTAGGGCCTTTTCCTGTGGATGCTTTGGAGGATTTGGGACGTTTTTTGATGGTGGTGGTTGGATATTTGCTAGTGGCTCATGATCAGGAACAATCATTTTAATGTGTCTAATAAAAAGTAAACCATTTTCAAACTTTGCACTGATTTCGTTAGGATCATAATTGGATTCAATAGGAATCTCCTTGCGAAAACGGATCCATGTATTGGTATTACTGAGTGGGCGCTCTCCACTTATCCTCAGGAGTCTATATGAAGTAACTTGGACTTTCATTTGCTCCCTTCTAAAGCCTGTATTAAAACCAAGTTAAAAGATGGTGAGTTAGTTTGCTGTTCTCGCCGTTGGGTCTAGCGCTATGTAAAAATGTGGACACAAAATCAAATCATCAACTTATATATATATATATAATCAATTTTGTTTTTAAATTTAATTTTAGATGAGTAGTTATCTTATATCAAGTAATTATATTAACAATGTAATATTTTTTTTATAATTAGCAATATAATATATTTTTATTTTATTATGTATCAAGTAAGTAATTAAATATTTAATTTCTTCAATTATTTCTAAAAATGTATAAAACATTTATCAATATAGGCAAATTTTCTCCTAAAAATAATTTAGAAAATTTAATAATATAAGAAAATTTTTAATTTTTTATATAATTAAAATTTAAAAGAATTAAAGAGGAAAACGTCCAGTAAAAAATATAAAATTATAATTTTTTTATTTTCTATTGAAATAATTATATTTTTAAATTTATTATACTAATTTAATTATAAGTCTTCTATTTTTATTATTTTTATTTATTTAGATCTAATTAGAAAATATTTTTATAAAATAATAATATATTATAAAATAATTGTTTATATTTTAATTAATTACTTAATTAATTAATTTATAAAAATAAATAATAAATGTATTTAAAATTTATTATTATAATTAGACTATAACGTGTGAATTCAAGTCAAATTTTATGAAATTTTACGTGTGCAAATTAGCAGCTAGTATATATAATCAACATAAATTATTAATTTTAGTCTATAATGATTTTTAAACCTTATTCACTATTTGTCAAAAAATTGTGTGTAATATAATCATATATTTTTATTTTATATTATGTTATAGAAAATTATTATATCAAAAAAAATTTAATTAGAAAATTAAAAAAATCAACTTTCATAAAAAAATCTTTTAAATAAGAAACTTAAAAATCTAAAAAGTTTAAATAGAAAATCAAGATCATATATAAAGAAAATTTGAACATAAAATTAAAAAAGTTTAGAAGTAAAAATTCTAAATAACTTTCAAATATGATATTAGAAAAACTAAAAAAAAAAAGGTAAAAATTATTAATAGTAAGTCCATATTTAAATTAATCTTATTGATTATTTAAAATTTTGAGTATATGAGGGCCAGTGTAATAAGTTGTCATTAATTATCTCATTCAAGTTTAATAATTTTTTTAAAAATTATACCACATAAGTTTGAAAGTATTAATTAATAGATAATTTTTTAGTATAATTATTTCATATATGTATATATAGTTTATAGTTATTTGTTTATTTTTCATTATAAAATATTTAATATTATTTATTTAATTGATTATCAGCAATTATTTCATTTAAATTTCACAAATTTTCTCTTTAAATTATACAACATAAGATTTAATGTATGAATTAATAGATAATCATTTATTACAACTACCTTTGTATATAGTTATAAGTTTTGATAAATTTATTTTATTATTTTATTTACTGGATAATAACTTTTTATAAAATAATAATTATTTATATTAGTTTTTAATTAAGTAATTAATTGAAATAATATATTAATTTTATTTAACATTTATTATTATAATCATATCATACAATATGCGAATTGATGATTAATTAATTCTAAATTCAAATTCAATTTTAAACAAATAATTACAATTTAACAGATAATCATTTATTTAAGATAAAAATTTAAAATTTATCAAATAGTTGTTTATTTAAGATAAAATTTTAAAATTTATCAAACTAATTATTTGACACTTATATGATTAGGTATTTACTTAGATATTTTTATATAAACATTTTATTTATTAATATTTTCAAATATATTTCATATATTAAATTATAATTATGCATATCGTAGATTATCAACAAATATTATATATGAAAGATTAAATATTAATTATAATTTTATTTTATTTGAATGGTAAATTATTAACAAAATTTATTTGATTTTTTAATTAAAAAATATCACAAATGAGTTTTTATATATTGAATTAAATTTAAAAAATTGTGATTTAATTTTTTTTTTGTTTGACCTTTAAAGTTTGTTATATATATATATATATATA
>CATIWR010491222.1:0-26626 GCA_949677035.1 Omphalea diandra | reverse complement strand
TATAATTTTTTTGTTTTAAATTAATTTTGAGCTAGCAATGTTTATATATATATATATATATATATATATATATATATATATATATATATATATATATATATAAAATTAGCATTATATTTGGTAAAATATAAATAATATAATATCTTATTCATATTCATATCCAAATTCTATCTAAATTATTGAGTTTTATTCATACTCAAATCGATATAATATCCATATTCATATCTTATATATTACACATATATACCCTTTTTAATATTTTTTTAAAGTTATATGCATAATGTTAAAAGGTTATGTAGTTAAACTTATTAATTATGATATATAATATGAGAGTATTATATAAAATTTTAAATTATTCAACTTTTTTAGGATTTCAATAGGTTTTTATTTTAATTTTTTAAACTTTGATTTTAATATTTGACATATTTGAACATAATATATATTATTTTAGTTAAATGTAATTATGTATTTAATAATTATCTACTTTATGTTTTACTTTATTTTATAACTATTTTGATAATAAATTATTCATCAATTACCTCAAACTTTATGAATACGTGTTGTTAATATTTGCTATCTAAACCAATATGAGTACGAATAAATATATATCTTTTTAAGCATATGTAAGAGTAAGACACTGATTTATTTATTATTATCCGAATAAATATACATTTTTTTTAATATATGTAAGAGTAAGACACTAATTTATCTATTATTATCCTTATAAAACTATTATTTAGATAGCCTTTAACGTATTAATTTTTATTTATAAAAAAATTATTTTTAGTAAATATATATATAATATAATTAAAATTAAATGTTAAAATATAAATATTGTTATGTATAATATTATTGTAATTTAGTAATTATTTAAACTATCATTTACATAGATAAATTTAAAGACTTGCTCGTTACTTGATGTGGCGGTGAGAAGATAAAAAAAAAAAAAAAATTGAAATAAGGAAAGAGAAAATAATTGTGAAAAAATATAAAAATATGGCGGTGGGTGAAAAGAGCAATTTTGATACAAAAAGGAGAAATATGATATGAGAAAAGTGATGAGAAATTGAAAGTACAAGCCCACAAGAGCGACTAAATATAGTTGGAGGCCCACCACCACACCCCAATAATATAAAAAAATTAAGCTTTGTTTTCCTCTTCCTCTGTTTCTTTCCATACACTAAGTACAAATACAAATCCGGTCTCTTAGTTCCATCTTTCTCCCCTTCTCTCTTTCTTTCTAACCAACAACTGCTAAAACCACCACCCCCCCATGAGAGATAAATGGGAAAGTACATGAGGAAGGCTAAAACGACAGGCGAGGTTGCCGTTATGGACCTCTCTCTCGGCGTCCGTACGCGTGCCAAAACCCTAGCCCTTCAACGTCAAGCCAGATTACCTGCTTCTCCTCCTCCTCCGCCTCCTGCGCCACCCTCCTCAACCGGCTACCTTGAGCTCCGCAGCCGTCGCCTTGTGAAGCCGCCCTCTCTTGCACATGATTCTAAACGCCACAAACCGACTCCACAAAATAAAGATGCACAGAGCCCTAGCTCCAGCCCCAATTTCAGAGCTACGGATTCCGTGTCCGGTCGAAAGAAAGAAGCTGACGGAGAAACTGATGATAGTCAGAAAGAGGAGATTCAAGAAAAGAGGAATAATGACGATATAAATGAGAGCAAGGATTTGGGTTTTGAGGCTTCGTTTGGAGAGAATATTTTAGAGATTGAAGGTAGAGAGAGGTGGGTTATTTCTTTCTTTATTTATTTATCTTCAATATCTTGAGTTTATATTTTAGGGTTTCTTTTAATAAAAAATATTTGGGGAGTGCAGAATGAAGGGGAAATACAAGGATTTGTTTTTTTTTTTTTAAGTCTATTTTGGGTTTTTGGGTTGGTGTACAATTGCTGAGAATATGCAATTTTATTTAATCAAGGAGTAGAGTTTGGGGATTTTTTCTTAGAAAGAAAAAACTTTTTGTTATTGGTTAAACCTTTTTCTCTAGGGTTTGGTCTGTTTGGTTTCTGAGAAAATGGGGCATTTGCGCTTTGATTCCTGGGGCCGCCTGAGAAATTTTCTATCATATGTCTGACTCTATCTGGCAGCTTTTTGAGCTTGCTTTTCTTTTCTTTATTTATATAAATATTTTTTATGTAGTAATTTGTGAGATCAAAATCAATCAATAATTGATTCTAATTATGTTTATAAAATTCTTTGCTCTAATTTAAGTCAGCCTTTTCTCTATCTCTGATTTTCTTTGTTTCTATACCATGATATAAGACACTTTAAGTCAATGTTTTGCCTTAGGAATTCATGATGCAATATTTCTTTTTATTTTGTGGGTGTATTTTATGTTCTTCACTACTTGAAACCTCTTCCTTTATGATGTGGTTTTCTTTCTGTTTGCCTTTGCCCCTTCCTTATTCTGAGTCCTTTATTGTTAGCTAGGTAATTGAATTATAGCCTTGTTTGCTCTATTGTTGTGCTTTTGCATGTCATTTTTTTTTTTCTCTAATTGCTGTGTTCCTGTTTGGGAAATGTTGTCACCTCATTATAATCCCGTTTCTGGAAATATACCTTCTTACACCTGCGTTCAATGTTGCTTGCGATTATTTTGATGTTTCAAGAAAATTGTTGGTTCTTATTATACAGGGTGTGATAAATTATACTTGTATGATCTTTAGTTGTTGTTGTATTATTTAATAGCAAGAATTGAAAGCTATCTGGTAGTTTCTTTGTATGTGGATGCCTCTGCAAATTTTTTACTCTATCATTATTGCATTTGATGGTTCCTATTTGAACCTATTTGAATATTAATATGCTTAAATTGGGTTATTTTGTTGTGAGGCTAATTATAATCTCTAGGTTTTATCCCTGTTTGGACATAGGATACTTTGTTTTGTGTATGTGTGGCTGTATGAGAAGGGGAATTCATTATGTTATTGCTGGTGAGAACTGTAGTTGAAGTGAAAAAAAGGCCTCACTGCTTTTTCTGGTGGCATTATTACGTCCTGCACTTTATTTGTTTTCAAGTGGCTATTTCGTTTGTCCTGCTTTGGTGAAATATATGCTGGTGGTGTTCTATTCTGCATGATGAGGGTTACTGGAGGCATGATGAAAAAATAGCAGTAGATGTTTTCAATGGTACTTAATTTTAAATAATTTTCAGCCGTTGTGATGTTACTCTGTTATTTTCCCTGAGCTTGGTATTTATTAGCCTTGCGGCAAATTAAGCTCTGTGACATGAAATGCGTATCATTGATATATCATATTGTTTTGTCATATTATTTTCCGATGGTTGCCTAGTGTATAGTCATGTTTTATGTTTTATCTTATTTGTAGCAGGAGCACTAGGGAATCCACTCCTTGCAGTTTGATAAGGAACCCAGAAGCCATAAGAACCCCTGGTTCGACTAATAGACCCACTAGCTCAACTGAAACTAGCAGGAGAATGCAGAATTCCACTTGTAGACAGATCCCGACATCACATGAAATGGATGAATTCTTTGCCAGAGCTGAAGAAGAGCAGCGGAGACAATTTATTGAGAAGTACATCTGCTACATTTCTTAATTTAGCTTCTCCTCATTATCACCTTTTATTTGTTGATTTGTCTTGCCTGAGATTCTTTTATTTTTTTGATTTGTCTTGCCTGAGATGCTCCAAAGTGTAAACTGGCCTTTCAGTTGCTAATAGCGATTTTGAAATTTTTTTTTTTTTTTTTCGGCAGGTATAACTTTGACCCTGTTAACGACAAGCCACTCCCTGGACGTTTTGAATGGGAGAAATTGGACCCTTAGAAGACTAATGTGTTCCATCAGAACTTTTCCTGCAAATTCTCGGTTGATCTTGAGCTTTTAGGCCTTTTGGAGTAGCAGGAATTGGTTTTAGTTCTAATGGTGATGGTGTTATTTCCATTTTCCATCATTTCTTTTACTTGTAAAGAAAGAAGTAGGATTATCAGGGAAAAAAAAAAATGTGTAGACTAATGGTCTGTAACATAACAGGGGTTAGAGTTAACAAATACAAATCAAAGTCCTTTGTCTAACAGATCATCTGAGGGGGGGAGGGTCTTAAGAGTTAGGTTTTAGTCTGTTAGGTCAGTCTATCTGGTACAGAAATTTTCTAGATTTCCTTTTTGTACTGTATTTTCCTCCCCTTCTTTTGTCTATACTTGTACTGATGGAACTCTTAGGAATAAAAGATGACCCATTTCACCACTTCATGATTTGTCTTTTCCTCAATCATCTTCTACTGTTCTCTCCACAGTTAAATTTGGCCCGTCCCTTTTTTTTTTCCTTTTTTCCATGGGAAACAATGCATCTTTTCATTAAATATTAGATGACGGTGCCCTTTACTTGTGTGAGCCTAACATTGGTCATAACCGACTAGTTATTTTAACCTTACCTGTGATAATAGATGGTGGTGGCGGTGGTTGTGGTAGGGTACCCTTCTGATGTTTAATTGGATTTGGGAGAATCTTTCCATCTCTAATGTCACAACGCACTTCGCACCTTCTTGTCTGCAACTTGCTTCATACTCCACAAATTACAAATTTATGCAGCCTAACAATGCTGTAGGAGGGTCGAAGGATGGAAGAAAGTGCCTGTGAAGTTTTTAACAACCTGAAATTCCAGTATTCTGCTCTGGTAAGAGGAGGGACAGGAGAAAAAAGAAGAAATTGGAAAGATTACTGTATGGATTGAAAATAGCTATAGGACTGAAATAGGGAATTTAGGAAAAGGGTTTGTTTCGTAGTTTAAAAAAAGAAGTGGCAAAATCCAAGTTGAATAAGGACTCTTCTTGTCCTTTTCGGTGGTTACAGTTACAGATAGAGACAGAATAACACATCACAAGACGTTTGAAATTGCAAAAGCATGGTCAGAAAAGGTACATGAAAGAGCGAAAATAACAAACTGGTAGAAATATCAGCTGAAAATTGCGAGTCATTACTTGACAGTTGTAATGGTGATAGTCATGCCTTTTCTAATGTAACTCGGGACAATCTCGTCAAGCCAGAAATGATAATAATAGAATAGAGTGTTTGTGATTTAAGATTAGTATTTGGTGGTTACAGTGGTGATGATGGTGGGTATTTGTTGCTTAACCTTCATTATATTGGGTTGAAACTTTTGTAGAGAACCTTCAATTTCCTATGAACCTCTCTTCTGTTTTCAAATCTTGGAATGAAGAGTTCTTATTAATTTTCAAATGGGCATTAATTGCTTGTTGGCCAATTATAGACGTCAACGACAAACCCGCCGTGCACATGCGCGTATGCCTTTGACTCTATATTTACACTTCATTTTTGGTTAAAATCAAACATCTAATTAATTAATTCTTGCCGGATACACAACCCATTGAAACGAAGGGGGTAGGTTTGTCTGTCAAATGTGACAAGAAGGGTGTGGTGGGTGCTCAGTTTCTCATAATTACTGATCCCCACCTCTGTTTTCATTGTCAATTAATGCTAAAATCTTGTGATGATTATAATGGAAGATTGTAGGGTTGTCCCATTTTCATTTTGTTTATGGCTTTTTTTTTTTTTTTTTTCGCCCTCTGGACATTGTTGTGCCTAACTGGGAACTATGTACAGCCACAAAATAAAGGCATTTCATGGCCTGGCCGGACTAACTAGTTTAAAGTTCCCACTTTAATCTATCCATAGAACTTCTTTCTATAATATGGGAATTTGTGTTATCATACCTTTTTATTGGAGTTGCCTAGTTAAAGTAATTATTACTATAAAAAAAATATTAGTGTAGTGACATCATTTTATTTTCTTTGGGCTGGCCCGACTGAAATATGAAAAATTTATAAAAATCATATAAAATGTTGAATGATTTCATGAGTAATAACTGGATAAATTCAAGTATATGGCAGACATATAAATAATGATTGGTATGGACTACATAGAACTATACAAATACATGTGTGTTTGAAACTAGAACAGGCGCTGGCACAGGCACTGGTACAGCTACCGGTACAGGTGGTCCTAAAAACCTTTTATGCATTCATGGTTTTATGACACAACGTCCTACGCCTTTTTCACTACCCAGAAATTGTAAATGCAAGTTCTGAAATGAAAAGGATCCATTTTTCACAAATTTAGCAGCTTTTTATTTTATTTACTACTATGGGTCCATCATCCGTTGATCCCAATGATAGCATCCCAAACATGTCTTCTAGTTTGTCTCAATTTTTTTGCTGTTTGAGGCTACTACTGTTGCAGGCATCAATTACTTGGTGGAGATGTAAAGATATTTGAGGAGCTCAAAAACTCATAATGGTTGGTTGAGAGGATTTGTGTGGCCTTATAAAGATATCCAATTTAAGATCTTATTAACAGATTAGATTCATCCTAATCTTAAAATATAATATGATTATATGTAAATAAGGGGAACTCTGTCCTTAACTTTTAATTTTGATCTTATTATGTAGTTAAGAGAGGATGGAGTATGATGAAGTAAAGTGAGAGGTTAATAAGTGTAAAACTATGTATAATTTTCATTATTTAATTTTATATTTAGAAATTAAGAAATTTTTAGAGGTTAATTATTACAAAGATTTTAGGCATTGAATAATAATTTTGTTAGAAGAAATAGAAAGGTTAATGAACATCATAAAATACAAACGTAAATAAAAGTTAATTCACTTAGTTTTAATTGTGTATTTTTAAAGAAATCGAAAGTTGATAAGTGCAAATTACTTTGATTCATGCATTAAAAATAACGATTATGAAAGTTAGTAGACATGCATTAACCTCTATTAACTTCTATTCATTTTATGAAATTACAGAGAAAATTAAAAATATCATTTAATTTTTATTTATATTATAAAATAATTCATAAAATGAACTTAAAATATTAACTTCCGTTTATATGTCATCATTTAACTTTTCTCCTCCTTACTTATTTTCGTATATAAATTGTTAACATTCATTAACTTTTTATTTACATTATAAAATAATTGACAAATGAGAGTAAAAGATCAACTTACATTCACATTTTACCCTTCAGCCCACTCCTATGCATTATGCTATGGTTCAAAGAAAAGTATAAACAAAAATCAAAAGAAACATCTTTGTGTCTAAAACAAACCACAGAAGGAATTGCTAAACAAGGCCTTGATGAAGTTAAAAGCAAATTTATGGTTTGGGCCCAATCCAGTGAGCCCGTTGCGCTTTTGATTCGTTCGAAGTCTCACTGAACAATGAACGAAACTGTAGGGCCCAAATTATAGTTTCAACTGTTCTAGTCTGGCCCAAAGAAGCAAAACACCACTTGGTTGAAAGTTTAAATCCGCACCTACAACCTGGGTTGGGTTGGAATAGAATGAAAGGGCCCTGATTTCCAATGGGCCTTACTTGTCATATACATCATATTGATTTTCTTTTTTTTTTTTTTGGTTTTATTTAAAACCATTGCATTTTCTTTCTAAGGTAACTTTTAATATTTTTTAACCATAACAGCTATGCAGAATTTTAACTGTAGTATATAGAATTATAATTTTGTAAAATGCAGATTTCAATGTCAATATTAAATAAACTACCCAAAAGCTTAGTCAATATCATTCTATATTGTATATTTAGAATTAATTATATTTTAATTCATATAAATACATTTTTTTTTAAAAAATCCATGTAAACAAGTCTATTTCAATTTTTTAAACGAATTTAGAATTAAACAAATTTATCCTAGAGAGATAGAGTTAATTGATTTAATTATATAACAATTCTACTTATTTAAGTAATATTATATGAACATAAATAATTTAAGATAAACTACTTCCTTTTACTGAGAATATATTTTTATTAATCCTTAACTACTTATAAATAATTGCTTCTTTTAAAAAAAGAGACTAGTTATAAATAATTGCTATATATAAATTAAAAAAGAATATCACTAAGCACAAATTTGTATGTATTCATGTATTTTAATATTTTCTACAGAGTAAAGAGACTTTAATAAATTAACTAATGCAATTTTAGTCAACATATCCATCACATAAATTAAATTTTCATGAATACCTATGATCATAGCTGTTATGATGATCATTATCATTTTGGAAGATAAAAACACAAAATTGATTTTTTGAAAGAGTTTTTTATTGATTTCTTTTTTTGTTTTTAGATGGTAAACACAAACCAAAGTCAATTTTTTTAAATCCTTTTCTCAACTTGAAAAATAAGAAGAGTGAATCTGAATGAGAATTAACACAACAAAAGCCCTAAAACACACAAAATAATTTTGTTTGTTTCTAAAAAGCTAATGGAATTGGGAACTTTTTTTTGACTTGTGCAGTAAGTATACTCAAATAAATTCAAGAAACAGAAACACACAAATATATAAAAACTTGCCCTTTTCTCTCCCCAGACTCTTCATTTCTTCATCTCTCCAAGGGGACCCGTCTCTCATCTTCATCTTCTCCTTTACCGGCCGAACCCAATGGCGGCAACTATGGTCAGCTCCGCCGGTGCGTTGCTAGCGATGCTCAACGAGACCCACCCGCAGCTGAAGGAACACGCCCTCTTTAACCTCAACAGATTTGTGGATCAGTTCTGGCCCGAGATCTCCACCAGTGTGCCCCTTATGTAAATTCATATCACACTTGTATCTCCTTTTCTATTTCACAATTAGGGATTTGGGTTTATATTCATTTCTTAGTTTGGGTTTAGGGTTTTGGTTTGCTTTTGATCTGAGCTGAGAAATTGGGGGAAATAGGTAGGAAGGTGGCAACGTTGAATCTTTATGTTTGAATAAGTCTATCTTCATTGTGAAGTGGCCTTCTATGTGGGTTTTAGTTATTGGATTGATTTAGTTCGAATTTTGTGATTTCTTTGGAAGTTTGGGTCTAATTGCTCATTGTTATGTTGAGTTTAAGTATTTTGGTTGGTGGTACATTGTGTTAATTATGCTTAGTAGTTTTCATGGTTAAATAAAAGAGAATTTTAGTGTGACAGGATGTTAGGTTTTGTTATGTTATGATTTTGATGGGGTTTTTCTGCTGGGCATAGAAATCTAGGGGTTTGGTGTTTTCATTGGAATTAGGATCCCTAACTGTGTGTTTAGGGATGGAATGGAGAATGAAGAAGAATTCTTTATCTAGGTCATTTCATTATTTGATAAGCACAAGCCTTCAATTTTTTATTGCTGATGATTTATTTGCAGTATAATTGGCTAATAGTACTTCATGCGCGCACAAATTTATCACTGTAACCATTAGAGTGGATCGTCTGGAATTTTATTAAATGCTGTTTGTATTGTGCACAATTGAATTAAATTAAATTCTAATCTATTCCGTTTGAATTCTTGTTTTTTATCTTCTAATGGATTACTTGTCACCAAATGCTTCTTGTTGATTCGCTTACATGTGTATTCTAGTGATTGTATCATTTGTTTCTGATATTTTATTGTTGTGCTAGCTCACCTTGGTTAAGAGTCAATTATTTTCAGGAGTCAATGAGTTTTGATATTGAGAAATATGAAGTAAGTTTGGTTTGATATTGTACCATTGGATATAAATTCTTATCACATTGCCATGCAGAGAGAGTTTATATGAAGATGAGGAGTTTGATCAGCATCAGAGACAACTTGCTGCTTTGGTTGTTTCCAAGGTCATAACTAACCTTTTTTTTTTCTTCTACTGTTCCTTCTCCTCCTTCCCGACTCCTCTCTGTCCTGGACAGAGAACACAGTGTACTGATAGAATGACTGGACTACTATAACCTTTTTAAAGTACATAGGCTGTATCATTTCAAAATCCATCTATACTTTTCCATTCATCTTCCTGGGGTCCAATCACAGAATTTAATGATTTTCCATTATTCTCGACAAATAATCCCACCCACGCGCCCCCCCCCCCCCCCCCCAAGAAAAAAAAAAAAAGCAAAAATGCTATTACTTATTGAACTCCACCCATGGAATGCATGAGTGAGGAGACGCTTAGTTGTGCAACTTTGTTAGGTGAGGTTTCAGGAATGTTTATTTCACATTAGATAATGTGTAATGAGGTTGACTGGGCATAATCTGTGGAGGACATGTCCATAAATATGCATCTTTTTAGAGGCTCTTCCTGTCACCTGTCAATATTATGGGTCATTTTTGTCTGTTCGTAATTGATAGAGGAATTTGGAAAGAGGGAGATAGAGCTGGATTGGTGAATGGGAATTATTCTTTGGCAAGACTTAAATTTAATTTTTTTAAAGACCCAATCATCATTCACTGTATGAGGATTTTTTTTGGTGAACTTGTTTGAAATAAAGAAGTATAGAAAGTCAGGCACCTTGTCTTGTCATTGCTTTAAATGAAGACTTAAATCTATTATTTAAGTGAATTTTGCTGTTTTCTACCCTCAGGTTTTCTGTTACCTTGGCGAACTAAACGATTCCTTATCATATGCCCTTGGAGCTGGTTCTCTTTTTGATGTCTCAGAGGATTCTGATTATGTTCATACACTTCTTGGTAAGTATGCTCATCATCAAGCTTATGTCTTGATCATGGAAACTTATGACATTTTTTAGAATGCATTAAAATTTGTTGGTCTATAACTATCCATGAAAAGATGGAAATTCATTAATATAATGGCAACTATCATTAATAGTGTTTTAGATTCTATAACTTTTAGATTGCCTTACCTTTATAGTCTACGAAATGTTGTTGATATATGTAAATTCGGTGATTTTAACTTTGTATGTTTGCTTGACATTTTTGTCTTTGTTCCTATTCTCAGCTAAGGCCATAGATGAGTATGCTAGTCTAAACTCAAAGGCAACTGAATCAAATGCTGAGCAAACATATGTGGACCCTAGGCTAAAGGCAATTGTGGAGAGAATGCTGGATAAGTATGTAAAGAGCCACTTCTGTAATTTGATTTATCTCAATAGTTCTTAGTTTCTTACTGTTCCTTTAGGTGTATCATGGATGGAAAATACCAACAAGCCATAGGAACTGCAATTGAGTGTAGAAGATTGGACAAACTTGAGGAAGCAATAATAAGAAGTGATAATGTCCATGGAACTCTGTCATATTGCATCAATGTTTCTCATGCCTTTGTTAATCGTAGAGAATATCGGCATGAGGTAAGGAGGTTATGTTTCCACTTCATAAAAGATCTATGATTCATCTTTATGTTATGGCCAATTGCACAGAATCAATTGTATTTTGGCTTGTTTTTGTTGACAATTGCTTCATGCCATGGACAAGGGTTCTGCAAAGATTTAATATCCATTGCAAGAGAATATTGACATAACTTGATTATATTTTGGTTTTTTTTCTGCAGGTGCTCCGTCTTCTGGTTAATGTATATCAAAAGCTGCCTTCTCCTGATTATTTGAGCATTTGTCAATGTCTTATGTTCTTGGATGAACCTGAAGGCGTGGCAAACATACTGGAAAAGCTTCTGCGATCGGGAAATACAGATGACGTTTTGCTTGCATTTCAAATAGCATTTGATCTTGTTGAGAATGAACATCAGGCTTTTCTTTTAAATGTTAGAGATCGCCTCTCAGTTCCAAAGTCTCAGCCTTCAGATTCAGCAGAGCCAAAATCTAGTGATCCAGATCTTGCACAAAATGAAAATTCTTCTGCTCCAGAGGATGTCCAAATGACAGAGGGAACTTCAGCTTCAACTGGGATTGTGCATGAAACAGATCCTAATGAAACAAAATACGCTGAGAGGCTGACGAAGATCAGGGGAATTCTGTCTGGAGAGACATCAATTCAATTGACATTACAGTTTCTCTACAGCCATAACAAGTGAGACAGATGTTTCTTTTACCATTTTGTTAATTGTTTAAGATCGGAAGTAATGTTTTGTATGAATAAAATGTTTTGTTGTTTCATTTGGGACAACTTGTAGAAGTAGTTTAACTAACTGTTGGGAGTTGCATATAGGTCGGATCTTCTTATTCTGAAGACAATCAAGCAGTCTGTTGAGATGAGGAATAGTGTTTGTCACAGTGCAACTATTTATGCTAATGCAATTATGCATGCTGGAACTACTGTTGATACATTCCTCAGGGAAAATCTAGTAAGTAAAGAATTTTGATTTATTATTTCTTTTTTATGTTACTTGTGCATTTCTGTTCTTTGATTTTATTTTTCTTTTTGCTATTACTTAATTGTTTTGACATCTATCAATTATCAGGATTGGTTGAGCAGGGCCACAAATTGGGCCAAATTTAGTGCCACTGCAGGGCTTGGTGTTATCCACAGAGGTCACCTGCAACAGGGGAGGTCATTAATGAGACCCTATTTGCCCCAGGGCGGATCTGGTGGTGGAGGTAGTCCATACTCTGAAGGTGGTGCCCTTTATGCTCTGGGTCTCATTCATGCAAACCATGGTGAGGGCATCAAACAATTCCTTCGTGATAGCCTCCGTAGCACTAATGTGGAGGTATGCTTGCTTCTGAGTCTAGTGCAGATTTCTTTTTGAACGAAGAGGTCTTTAGATATTTCTGAAATTTATATTTCGTTTCTGATGCAGGTTATTCAACATGGTGCATGCTTGGGTTTGGGTTTGGCAGCTTTAGGAACTGCTGATGAAGATATCATCATAGATATTAAAAGTGCCTTGTACACTGATAGTGCTGTTGCTGGCGAAGCTGCTGGCATAAGTATGGGTTTGCTTATGGTTGGAACTGCGAGTGAAAAAGCAAGTGAGATGCTTACTTATGCTCATGAGACGCAGCATGAGAAGATCATTAGGTAAATCTGCATTTCACATGCTGCATGTAAGGCAGAACCTTTAATCTTCTGTGCTTTTTTTTAAATGCTGTCATTTATTACAGAGGATTGGCATTGGGGATAGCCCTCACAGTTTATGGAAGAGAAGAAGAAGCAGACACATTGATTGAGCAGATGACTAGAGATCAGGATCCAATACTTCGTTATGGTGGCATGTATGCATTGGCATTGGCCTATAGGGGAACAGCAAACAACAAGGCCATCCGCCAGTTGTTGCACTTTGCTGTATCAGATGTGAGTGATGATGTTAGAAGGACTGCTGTTCTTGCACTGGGATTTGTGCTGTACTCTGAACCAGAGCAGGTTAGCTCTTCCATTTTCTCTTTATGCTCTGTCTTTTCTATTACTATATTCTTATGTTTTGTTATTGCTCAGTCAAAGTTAAGATCTTTTGTAGTTGTTGCTTTTTCTGGCTCTGATATTTGTCAAATTGCACCTTTTTGTGGCACCTTTTTTTCTCAGATTTTACCCTTTTGCTTCTTTCTATTGTATGTTCTACTCTTGATAATCTCACTCCACTGTACTATTGCAGACGCCTCGAATTGTCTCCTTACTATCAGAGTCCTACAACCCACATGTACGATATGGTGCAGCTCTTGCTGTTGGCATTTCCTGTGCGGGTACTGGCTTAAGTGAGGCCATATCATTGCTCGAACCTTTGACATCAGATGTTGTTGATTTTGTTCGCCAAGGTGCTCTTATTGCAATGGCTATGGTCATGGTGCAGATGAATGAGGCTAGTGATTCTCGTGTTGGAACATTTCGGTACTGCACTGTTGTTGGTTCCTTATGCTGTTTTACTTAAAATGCTGATACCTAATGCATTTTATGGCCTTAATCCTTTCAGAAAAGCTAATTGTTTCATGTGCTCTTATATTTTAGGCGGCAATTAGAAAAGATAATTCTTGATAAGCATGAAGACACCATGAGCAAAATGGGTGCAATCCTTGCTTCTGGAATACTTGATGCTGGGGGAAGGAATGTGACCATAAGATTGCTTTCTAAGACAAAACATGATAAAGTTACTGCAGTAGTTGGCCTAGCTGTTTTTAGCCAGTTTTGGTATTGGTATCCGCTTATTTATTTCATAAGCTTAGCATTCTCACCCACAGCTTTTATTGGGCTGAACTATGACTTGAAAGTTCCAAAATTTGAGTTCATATCAAATGCGAAACCTTCTCTCTTTGAGTATCCAAAGCCAACCACTGTACCCACCGCCACATCAGCTGTGAAACTTCCAACTGCAGTTCTGTCAACATCAGCAAAGGCCAAAGCTAGAGCCAAGAAAGAAGCAGAGCAGAAAGCTAATGTTGAAAAGGCTGCTGTGGCAGAGTCTTCAACAACTGCAACAAATACTGGAAAAGAGAAATCATCCAGTGATAAGGATGGGGATTCAATGCAGGTAAAGATCACTGTCATTTCTTGGAGCCAACAATTTATTTTTCACTATTTAACCTCTAGATTATTGTTTTATCATGAATTTGGAAAAACCTCTAATTGACATGGATGTGGTATTATTTTGTTATGATGCGCTCTCTAGTTGCTCAAGATCTAGAATTGATCGTCAGGAAATGATTTTGTGATTAGATTTCATTAGTGACTTTTATTTGATAGGTTGATAGTCAGCCAGAGAAGAAAGCAGAGCCTGAACCTTCTTTTGAAATTTTGACCAACCCAGCAAGAGTGGTTCCTGCCCAGGAGAAATTTATTAAGTTCATGGAAGATAGCAGATATACACCGGTGAAATTAGCTCCTTCAGGGTTTGTGCTTCTGAAAGACTTGCAACCAACTGAACCAGAGGTGCTTTCTCTTACAGATGCACCTTCATCCACAGTTTCACCTGCTGGAGGTTCAGCTACAGGACAGCAGGGTTCTGCATCAGCTATGGCTGTTGATGAGGAACCTCAGCCTCCTCAGCCTTTTGAGTACACCTCGTGATTCCAGTCATAGTTATATCTGTATTATCTTCATTCAGAAATGATGGTGCTTTTAGCTGGAGGAGAAAATCCAAGGTGTCTTATCAACGACTTCAAACTTGCATGGTTATAGACAACCTTAGGCAAGTTTGCTGGCATCAAGAGATTTTCATATCTGCAGCCTTCCTGTTCTCGAGTAGAGCAATTTTTTCTAGGTACTTCAATGACACCTGATCAGTGTTTGGTCTTCACCTCATAGGACTTTATGTAGATGTTCTGAAAATGATTTCCAAGTCCATTTTATAGTCATTTGCATTTTAACTTGCTATCATTATTGTGTTCTTGCCTGTTCCCATTATTCCGTTACTTTTTCATAAGTTTGTTTTCTTTGCAATGAAAGTGCCACTTTTATATGTTTCCAGCAACATTAGTTTTTGGCATGATTTTATCTTTTTACTATTTGCTGGCTATTGCAGCATTAGTTTTTTTTTGCATGATTTTATCTTTTTACATATGTCATGAGATATTGTGTAGAGCCTTGATCTTATATTAGTATTTCTTTCGGTAGTTCGATAGGGTATTTTTGGTTGGTTTATGTGTGAATTGAGATTAAATTTCTTAAGTGATCTTAATGATGTATTTTTCATCAATGTGATGTATTTAGAGATAAGAAGTGTTTAAAAATTGGATAAACGTTGTCTTTCAGCATTAACTCAAATTTTATTATAGTAACAAAATATCAATGTTATTATAATTTTCTGTTGTTTTTGCATTAGAGGTTGATATTGTGTGAACTTTTTATGATTTTCCTAATGCGATTATGTTTTTGGGGTTCATTACTCAGCATGTTTGGTATTATTGTTGTAAAAGTTTATATATATATATATATATAGTAATGAGCACTTTTATGTATTATCTCATATTATTGAATAGTTTTTCTTTTAGAATATATTATTGGATAGTTATATATGCATATAGTGTAGTGAAGTTTTTAATTTCAGATTTTTTTTTTCAAAAAACTATTTTTTTTTGGTTAAATTACCATATTTTTAGGTTTTAATTATATCGACAATCTAATTCAATATCTTTTGATAAAATTTCAAATATTAGCTTCATTAAAACCAAATTTTTACTCAAAAAATTTATATTAAAAAATCTATAGTCAGTTGTTTTTTAATTTTTCTATCAAAATTAGCTATTAGTAATAATAATGTCATCTATGCTTTAAATAAATTTTAATTTTAAAGAGTCACCATTTCTATGAAAATAAATTTTAATTTTAATAATTCATTATTAGTCATACATTACACCTATAAAATCTAATCGTTAACATATCAGTGAGTTAATCAATATTTAAGTGAAGTGCTATGACCATTAGGCGTGGGCACCATTAGATTCAAACAGAAAATCAAATCGAATTTTAGAGTATGATTTGATTCTATTTGTTTTATAATTCGATCGGTTCAGTTCTATTTAAATTTCAAAAGATTCAATCATTTTGGTTTGGTTCAATTCGATTTTCAGATTTAAAAATTTCAGAAAATCAAATTAAATTAAATTTTTATATCTCAAATTTTTATTTTTTAAGATGAAATTTTATTTTAAAATAATATTTGACTTTTTAAAATTTATTTGTGTTTTCAATTAATAATTTTAAAGAAATAAAATTTTATAATGAAAATCCAATAAAATTTAGTCTAATTAAATGTAAAAAAATAAAAAAGTCTAATGATATTGAGTCTTAGAATAGCCTAAGCTAAAAAATTAAATCGAATCAAATCAATTCGATTTAATTCATTCGATATATTATTCAGTTTAATTCGATTTATAAAAATATTAATTTCAATTTTTCAATTTTAATTGGTTCAGTTTAAACCAAATGCTCATACCTAATTACCATAATAAAACATGGCTTAAAATTTAGTAACAAGTAGTCAAATTTTTGCACTTCATATATATATATATATAAAATTAAAATTGAATTATTATTTTTTATAAATGAAAATTATTTTAAAAATTAGAATAATATTTATACAATCATTTTGAAATGAGTGATTTTAAAAAATTAGCCTAGGTATTTTTTTTATATTATAAAATTAAAGGCATTCAACTTTCAATATATGGTATGTTTAATGCTAAAAGTTAATTAAATTGTCATAATTGATTTATAATAAAAATGAAATTTTAAATACTTCATAATTATTTTTTCTTAGTTATCATTAATATATAATAAAAAAATTAGAAAAAATATAATGGTGATCAATATAGATAAATAACATGTTAAGCAAATAGGGTAAAAGTTTAGATTAAATATAATAAGAAATTCTATTTTTTAAATATAATCGTAAGTATTTGATAGACACCATAAATATTTTGTTATAGGCTTCGCGAATTTTAATCATTATACCTAATTTTTTAAATTTTAGGTAATTCAATCAGATTCATAAACTTTTTGGTATTGTGTCCAATTCATAAAATTGATCAAAATTGTGTCATATCATATGATGTGTTAGTACTATTATATGACATTTCATTCAATTTTGATTAGTTTTACGGATTGAATACAATTATTAAAAAGTTTGTGAATCTGACTAAAAAAAAATCAAAATTTAAAAAATTACACATAATGATCAAAACTTGTAAAAATTTAAATTTTTAGACCAATATGCCTTTGTCTTGTAGAAATGCACTAGCTAAATTATTTTTAAGACAAGTAACAAATGTTAAAATTAATACTTTCAATTTTATATATAAAAAAAAAACAATAACTTGAATAGGGCTTATTGTTCTTGTGCATTTGTGTTCAGTGAGATTTGGTATTCGCCTATTGTGGTGTGCTACATCTACCCAGATCAATATACTGGGAAAAACATAAAAGATGCCTTTGAATTCTATGATGCATAGGTTATTCTCTATGGAATTGAATTATCTGCGCATGCAATTTTGCAAAACTAAAGCGTTGAGGTTAGGTTTTTTTGACTTTAGCCAGAAGAGATCTTACAACATCAATAATCACAAAAATCTTGTCAATTTGCTCAAAAACTACAGTTTATGCCATAGCTTACCTTTTATTCATGAACTTGGCATTAGTACAAAGTTTAAGAGCCGTGCTATGCTACACGAAATCCACTGTTGGACCTGCGTATGTGAAGATTCAGATCAAATTCGCACGGTTTCGTGTAGATTTTTGTATAATTTAGATTTTTCCTAAAGTTAAATGGGACTAATTATATTACTGGAGGCAGCAGGGGAGCTATCCATACACTTGTACCATTAATTATAAGTATCACATGAAAAAAGTTACCAGGAAGATCACATGCAAATCAAAGCTCAACATCACAAACACATTAAACCATCGAATTTTCAAACTTGAAAGTTGAAATAATCAAATCTTCAGCCTTCATCTCTTTAATTAGGGTCATGAAAAGAGGTGGTAAAAGCGAGGTGAAGAGCGTTGGTTGCCCTTGTGATACACATAAATAAATGAGAGGTGAAAGATGAACTATGACTATGAGGTGTATACTAATCTACAAGGCTCCTCTCGTCTCTATTAAAAAGTCAAAGCCAGCTCTTTCCCAGGCCAATCTTGGCCCATCCATCATATATGACACAACCCACCAAAACCTTTTAGTTCATCTATATGGAAATCAACTTTCCATGGTGGTGGTACCCCATGCTATTGCCATATCGCTCTTCTGATAAACAATAACCCCACAATTCATTTCCATCTTTGTCTTATTATTACTCTCTCTCCAATCAGGTTCTCATGGCTATTTCTGTTTTCCTCTAACTTCCATGCAACTTCTGTTTCATGAAATTTTGCACTTATCAACACAAATCCTAGCTATGCCCATATTACCATAATATTTTCACCGACTTATGCTCCATATAGTAAATAGTTATGCATATATAATTCATTTCATTTTATTTTTTTTCCTTTCCAAAATAAAAGGTAGTTTTAATTTAATTTTTTTCATTTTATTATTTCACTATCTATAGCTAATTAATCACTGCACCTGATATTTTCAATTTTCATTTTATTTTTAAGTAAAATTAAATTGATTGTTACCTTGTTTTTGTCAGGAGAAGGACCCATCTGAGAAACTTTTGTAGGTTTATCACTTTAGGGTTTTCGACTGAAGTCATCCATATATATAGCAATGGATAAAGAAGAGAACTTCTCGGTATCTTTAGCTCTTCTTTACTGTTTGTATGTTTTTTCTTGATAAATCTTTTCACCTCCTGCCGCCATGTTATATTGTTCTGACCTTGACTTCTTGCAGGCAACTTTTACTGGTCTAGATTATACACTAGATCACCACCACCACCTCCATCAAGAACATGAACTTATTAAGCAGCGAATTGATGAAAGTTCAGCTGATAACAACAACGGAATGATTGATTATATGCTCAATAATCCTCATACTCATCATCAGCAGCAACAAATTTCACCTGGGTTTTGTACTTCATCATCATCTCTTGAGAAATTGAGCTTTGCAGATGTTATGCAATTTGCAGATTTTGGTCCTAAGCTAGCCTTAAATCAGACCAAGATAGCTGAGGAAGAAACTGGTATTGATCCAGTTTACTTCCTGAAGTTTCCGGTATTGAACGATAAAAGGGACGAGGAGCAGTCTCTACTGGTTCCTCACCTAGGTGGAGTAGAGAATGATGAAGAGAGATTTAAAGGAGTTGAGAGTAGTGTGGAAAATAGGGTAGGAGTACTGGTTATAAACGAAGAAGAAGCTAAGGTTTCGGATAGCACATCGATGCAACTCCAGTTTCTTGGAGATCAAGATCTTCAAAACAAGAACCCTATACAGGAGGTGAAGAACAAGAGGAAAAGACCAAGAACTATCAAGACAAGTGAGGAAGTTGAAAGCCAAAGAATGACTCATATTGCAGTTGAAAGAAATAGAAGGAAGCAAATGAATGAGCATCTTCGAGTCTTGAGGTCTCTCATGCCAGGATCTTATGTACAAAGGGTATTAGATTTCAACAAAAAATCTTAAAATTTAGCTTTATTTTATTTTTTTAAATCAAAATCTTTCTTGGATCTAAAATCATTTTAGAAGAAAATGATTAGATCGTCTCTAATCAATCAAAAAAGAAAAGAAAGTTATACTAAAACAAGATTTGGTTTGCAGGGTGATCAAGCTTCTATTATTGGTGGAGCTATTGAGTTTGTGAGAGAATTGGAGCAGCTTCTTCAATGCCTAGAATCCCAGAAGCGGCGAAGACTGTATGGAGAAGCTTCAAGACAGATGGGAGATTCCTCTCTTGGAATGCAACAGCAACCTCAACAGCCGTTCTTTCCTCCTTTGTCCGTTCCAAACGATCAAATGAAGCTTGACGAATTCGAAACTGGACTACAAGAGGAAACTGCTGAGAACAAGTCTTGCTTGGCTGATGTTGAGGTGAAGCTTTTAGGGTTTGATGCTATGATTAAGATCCTGTCCAGGAGAAGGCCAGGCCAGCTCATTAAGACCATTGCAGCTCTAGAAGATTTGCAGCTTAATATCCTCCACACAAACATTACCACCATAGAACAAACTGTACTTTACTCATTCAATGTCAAGGTAATACCTTCAAAATTCTTAATTTTTCTTCTGTCTTTTACGTGTCACAAATCGTCAGCAAGAAATTAGCTAACACCCAAGATTTTGTTCAAATGGTTAACTTATACTGTGTGCAGGTAGCAAGTGAATCTAGGTTCACAGCAGAAGATATAGCAAGCTCGGTTCAGCAAATATTCAGTTTTATTCATGCAAACAGTAGCATCTGATGTAACCTAAGCTGGACAAAAAGCTGATGATGAGTTGTTATAGAACTATACATAGATTATCCCTATCTTGATCCTTTCTGTACTTTTTGTTATATTTATTTGATTCCATATTTTGTTGTAGGAACAAACAATGCTTGGTTAGAACCAAACATTGGTGATTCTAGAGAATCCAACTTTCTCCACTTAGAAGTGTATAAGTTCAAATTTATTGCGTATAAGTTCTCTTTATAATTAATTTAATTATTGTGTTGATGGATGAAGATTTGTTGATGATAACAAATTCCATATATGACTAAAAAAAGCTAGGTTAATCAATTCAATTGTGAGGTTAATCAATTCAATTGTGTTGTTATTTTTATCATTTGATGTAACATGTGTTATTTTGATAAAATTATTTCACTATAAAATTTATCATAAATATATTACAATATGATTATTATAGTCCTGAAAATATACTTTTGAGTTTATTTTTAATTGACCCAACTCAACTAAATCTTAATCTCAAGTTAATTAGGGTCGGCTGTATAAATTTGTTTTTTATTTTTCGCTTAGAGTGATCTTGTGTTACACCTTCAAAAAGACTTAAGGTTTTTAAATCATTTTAAATTATTCTCTCATATGAGTCTAGGTCTATCCCTTCATTTCTTATAAAGAAAATCTAATTATATTTTATATGATTGGATCACTGCATTTGCAGGATATTTTTTTGTTAAAAAATATTTAATCATTACGGTAAAGAATTAAAACCATGGTTTGATTATTAAGACTTCATGGAAACACTGATGTTGTCTGTTTTGTCCTTAGGGGTTGACTATTTTCCTTCAACGAACAAAAGACTACGTGCGACCATGGTCGGTAAATAATAACGCTGACTCTTATGAACCATCTTTCTCTGTCTGTCTGTTTTTCTGTCTCGTACACATATGGGGCCCAGGAAGAAGAAGAAGAAGAAGATGGTGCAAGCTGCATGGTGTGGTAGCAAGATATATGAAAAGGAGATGTGGAGACAGTTTCTGCAATGGTTTTTGTTTGAATCTCTAAGAATGATTTTTCACGTATTATTATGAGGTGGTAGAAAGTCAACGAGTCCCGTACTTTCTTGTTGTAGGTTGACTTGTCAGGAGTCAAGATTTAGTAGTATTAGGCTGCCATATCCTTGTAGGGTCTTCTGTAGTTTTTTTGGGGAAAGGTTCAATCATTCAAACTTCAATACCACACCTTTATCTCTTTATTCTTCTATGAATAATTGGACTTCTATTTTTGAGTATATATGTGTTACTCCAAAAACAATAAACCAAATATTTCTTGTATTTCAATTACAATTAACCAACTTAAAAATTAAATATTTAGAGTTCTTTCTTCAATCCGCTTATATTTAGCTAAAGAGTACTGTCAATCCAAGCCTAAGTATGACTCTGTTTTCCTCAATCTACTCTCAAAAACGGTGAATAATTTAGGTACACCGTCAATTCAAGGCTAAATATCCAACAAAAATTTGTACAAAATGATGCATTAAAACAAGGAAATTTGATTAAATCTGATGCTTTATAAGCATAGAGAGTGTAAAAAATTACAATATAACAGCCTTGTATAGGCTTTAGGTTGTCTTACGTTACAAGAAATTCTAATTCGTTCAACACTACAATTCCATATACAATATTGTATTAGGATGTCATAGTTAATGTGATTTTTTAAGTATTTAATAAATAATTTTATTAGTATGTAATTATTTATTATATTAGATAATTCTTATTTTTAATAAAATTGTCATAAACAATTAATAAATTATATACATAATTTAAATTTTACATAATACCAATATATATATATATATTCTACGAACTAAAATGCAGCCTTACTTCTTATATTAAAATTTTGGGCTGGATGACAACAAACAGAGGTCAATAGATCCTTTGTAACTGATACAAGAAAAGTTTCTTTTATAATTTACGTGGCTTCAATGGGTTTCTGTTCTAGTCAATAAATGCAGAGAAAATTTACCTGTGCATCGATGGTTAATTTGGTCAGTCCAGGAAGTCTTTGGTTTCTGTGGTCTGCCTTGAGACTTAGCTAGCACGAAGGTACCTCTGAATAAAAGTTATGGAGCATATAATAAACGGTTGATAAGAATCAATGATTGAAGAACACTGCCCCATCCAAAAATGACAAAGAAATTTGAGAAACTGTTGTGTTCCACATGCAAAACGAAAACGTTGCTCAAAACAAGTTGCAATATAATATTAGTCTATATGAATTCTAACTGAGAATAAATAGATAATGGAAACTCTAAAATATGTTTGGTATCCATGACTGTTGTGTATAGATGTACGTTCATATGGAATTGATCGAATATATTGAATAATTTCTCAATAAGTGATCATAAATTGATGTAAGAGTTTGAGTTAACTCTGATTTAATTGGTCTACTCAATTTTGTTTTTAGTTGAAAAGGGTATGCCTCAGTTTAATTTTGGATAATATTAATATTCTGGGTCAAATATTACTATTTTTAATTATAAATTAAATTTTTGTACTTTCAACACTAACTAGCTAGCAAGTTTTTTTTTTTTTAAGTTAACTAAAAAAAAAACTTTTTCTGCAACTTTGCTGTCGATATATATTTCTTTCATATATTTAAAATTAAGATTGAAATAATTACAGGATGTACTCTTTTCTTGTTGTCTTTCTGAATTTATTGAAAAACTAGAAAAGATAATTTTTTTTTTTATAAATTCGTAAGATTCAATATAAAAAATTGTTTCTGAATTAATAAAAAGCAAATTGTTTTTAAAAAAAAATCTTACAATTAAATGTGATTTTCAAATATATCTTGAATTTGTTACTCATCAATAAATATAAGTTTAACTTTTTCTTTGAAATCTAACATTAGCTAGATTTTGTGTTTCTTAACTTTTTTTAATTAGTCTAATCAAATTAAAAATTAATTTTTATTTCTAATTAGAATAATATTTTTATCTTTAGGCTACTTAGATCTAGTTTTTTATCAAGTAATAAAAAATTAAATTTTATATATTTTATTAATAAAAATAATTTATCATTCAAGATAACAAAAAGTTTTCTACATCTATTTAATTTTTTTCTCTAGTTTTTTAAAACCTCTTAAATTTAGTTTTTATTATTTTAGAGATTATAAATTATCTTTGTTGACATAAAAATATGAAGAATCAAATTTTTTATGCTACTTGACAAAAGATTAAAATCTAAATTACCGGAAAAATAAAATATTACTTTAATTAAAATCAAAAGTTAATTTTGAATATGATTAGACAAACTAAAAAATTGAGAAACTCAAAATCTAATGGGAAAATTGATTTAAAAAATTTAAATCAACACACTTTATTAATTAAAAAAATTAAATCTAAGGCATATTTAACAATGGTACATAATTCAGAGATTTTTTATATAATTTATTAAAAAAAACACACTAAATAAAACCAAAGCATATGCATACATATATAAACTTGCATAATACACAATGAACACATTTACATAAAATTCATTCAAGCAAACCAAACATCGGACTGTTTGCGCTCATCTCGCCTGATAAGACGTATGCATCCCCATCTGCATCTTCTTCTTTTTCTATCAAAATAAAGAATTGAATCTCCCCTCTGATGGTGACGCCGCCCAATTGCTTATCCTCTAGCTTCCCTCTGATCTCGTCTCTGCTACTAAACTACCCACCAACTTGTCTCCTAACCCATCCATCTACATGAAATCCCTGAATTCTTTATGTCACTATCGTCGGTGCTCCTGCAATTAATTAATCAATTAGAGCCATTATGGTTAAGGGTTCGATCAGTGTTTCTTCATGCTCTGACCACATTAGGTATTGAACTATACATTTTATGTTTTGAATTCGAAGTCTAGTATTAAATAATTGTGCTGATTGTTTGGTTGGTTTTAAACTTAAGGATATTATATCACATTTTTATTATTATTTATGATCGATGTGAGATTGTGTTTCTTTTAATGATTTTGGTTGATTTATTCTCTTTGGTATGTTTTTGTTGAAGAAATTTTGCAAAGAGTTCCAACTTTCTTGATTTTAGAATTGAAGTGGTTAAAATTGAAGTGTGTTTATTGATATAAACTTTGCTTTTTATGATTAATTAATTTTTTAATGAGAGTAAAAAAGCTCAAGAATTGGTAAGAAAGACAAATTTAAAATGAAAGTGATGGTTTATGGTTCATATTCATGTAACAATAAAATGAATGGAAAAACTTTCAAGTTGTGTCATAATATAAAAATTTTATAATTAATTTTTATAAAATAAGAGGAAAAATTATGTAACAAGATAAATATAAATAGATATAATCGTATTTTATTTTATTTTAAACTTGTAATTTGTAAGTTCAAATTAGGATTAGGCATTAGGCATTAGACATTAGGTTAATTTGATTCTCATTGAAATTAAAGTATCTAAATTTTATATTTTAAAATTGAACCAAATTAAAATTTTTCATAAATCAAACTGAATCATATTTCTATTTATTCAATCTATGTGATTTTAACCAAATTTTTTCTTTTTAACACATTATATTGTTTTAATTATTTGTAGACATATTTACATATCATATATGAATTATGTGTATAGATATAACGTATATTTTAGTTATAAAATTGAATTTATACCATTCATCTAAATAAATATAATTTTATTTTAAAATTTAATTAATTTAATTAATTTAATTTTATGTAATCAAAATCAAATTAAATTGAATTTAAAAAAATTGAATCAAATTGAATTTTAAGTTTGGTCAAATTCAATTAAATGCCTATCCTAGTTCAAATCCCAGATAAAGCTTGATTAAAAAAATTATAATATTCATTTAAAAATGAAGTGAATTGCACATGATAAAAAGAAAAATCCTTTTGTTTCATTGATGAATTGATAGGGTGAATATTTAAAAGCGTAATAACAATTATTTTTGTAGAAGTGAATAGCGAATAATAATTAAAAAAATATTTTTATAATTTAATCATAAAATTTTCTCAAATTAAAAAGTGCTTTTTCAATAATAAATCAACATTAACATATTGTGCCTAATACGAATAAGTCTATTATTAACTCGAAAAATTAGTCCAATAGCTATTAAATAGTTAAAAGAGTTTGCTCATTCATTATTTATTTTTGAATACACTAAATACATGAAAAATGAGTCTTAAACCTTTAAAATTGGCTAACTCAAAAATAACCTAATATATATATTCAAAAAATTTACCCTATAAAAAACAACAAACTTAAGGAAAACCTAAGAAAAATAGACAAGAAAATTCTAATTTATATTTTTTATTCAAAAATCGTTTCTTGTCCATATAATATAAAAATTTATTAATTTTATATATATATATATACTTTTTTTTAAATAAGAATAATAATCTTTGACAACCCTCCAATAATTTCAAGAAACCCAAGCCCCAATCCACCTTCAAAAGGCATGGGCTAAAGACATCGAAGCCCAAAAGCCCTAACCCAATAAAAAACCTAACAAACCCACTTCCTCAAAACCCTAATCCTTCCTTTTTTCTTCTCATTCTCCCATTTCCCATATATCAGCTACAGCAGCCGCTAAGCTATCCCCAAGACAGAGAGGAAAAATGGTGTCTGGATCAGGGATCTGCGCAAAGAGAGTGGTGGTGGATGCAAGGCACCACATGCTAGGTCGGTTAGCTTCCATCTTGGCAAAGGAGCTTTTAAACGGCCAAAAAGTTGTGGTTGTAAGATGCGAGGAGATATGCATGTCAGGTGGGTTGGTTAGGCAGAAGATGAAGTACTTGAGGTTCTTGCGTAAGCGCATGAACACTAAGCCATCTCATGGTCCCATCCACTTCCGCGCTCCTTCTAAGATCCTCTGGCGCACTATCCGAGGGTGAGATCATGTTTTTAGTTTTTTTTTCTCGTTATAGATATAGATTGATTTATTTGGGAAATTTGGACTTTAGGAAGAAATCCATGTTTTATTTCTTGCTGGAAAGTGAAAATGATTGCGCCTTTATGTTTTATATGCATGTCTATCTATGACTGCTATTTTGTTGCTAGTACAAATTTGTGTTTTGGGTTGCTGAGTTTAAATTATAGGAGAAAATCCTATCATTGTTGTTGCTAGAATGTGAAAAAGATTGCACTTTTATGTTTTAGAATCAGGTTTAACTGATTTTT
>CATIWR010491167.1:0-10861 GCA_949677035.1 Omphalea diandra | reverse complement strand
TTGTTAAATTTGTATATATATATATATAGATATATATATATATATATATATATATATATATATATATATATATATATATATATATATTATACTCAATAAATAGGATAACTATAAATTTTTATACTTAAAAATAATATTATAGTAGTTTTTGATGATTATAAATGATTATTTGAGTTACCATTTACTTAGTAATTGAATGTATACTGATTATATATGCTCAATAAATAATATAACTAGAATTAAATTTAAAAGGTATATGAGTTTATAATTGAAAAATAAAGGGTGTTACTATTAATAATTATTGTGATTATTTAAATTGTTATTTATTTTATTAATTAGATGTATAAGAAAATTTCTTATAACTAATATAGTTTATACTTGAAAAATAAAGAGTATTATAATAATTTGTACTGATAATTATAGTAATTATTTGAGTTTTTATTTTTATTTATTATTAATTGAGTGTATAAAAAAATTTATTTTATTTAATGTAGTTAAATTCTTACCTTGTTTAAGACTGAATATCAAAATCTCAATCTTATAATTGTATTTTTTTTTTAAAGAAAAAAACAGACATAACCTATCTACTTTGAGTTTTTTTTGGGGGGAAACCCTTTTCAACTTCTTAAATTCTTTAGGTCTTTTCTCTTTTTTTTTTTTTAAAGGGAAACTTTATTATCAAGCTAAAGGTTTTTAGAAAGAGAGTTAAAAACCTTTTAAGTAAAACTTAAAGGAAAAATTTTTGAAAAAATAAAAAAGCATTCACCAAAACAATGCTAAAGAGCAAGTCATAATACATATTAAAGCGAATTTGTCAATAAAAAGGTGTTGAATCCATAAAGAAAATTCGTTCTCAATTCACATCCGTTCAAAATCCAAACTAACCCCAAAACTAGTTAAAGAGTGAGTAATATTATTTTAAGATCTCCTAGCAAAAATAAAACTAATAGACTCAAATAAGTAAACCAACTTAACAATATCAACAATGATCAAATTGTATTAAAAAAAAAGGAAGGGTTAAAATCATTCAACAACGCAATAGCTTGCAAACAGCTAGACTCCACCACCAGCTTACTAAAACCACATTTAAATGATACACGAAGACTTTCTCTAATAGCAATCAGCTCATCACAAAAAATTGAAGGAACATAAAGCTCTAAAGAGGCAAAAGCAACCAGACAAAGACCATCCCTATTATGCACCACTGCTCCTAATCCATAATCACTGGACTCTTTATGTCAAGAAACATCAACATTGATCTTACAACAGTCCACTAGAGGGCACCTGCCATGAGGATGGGTTGGCATGACTCATGCTATTAGACTGAACCTCCATCACTGTTTTTTAGAAGTTATCAAAATAGTGTTTAACCCACTGGAATACAAAAGCACCCTCCAAGTACAAGTCACCAAACATTTAGACTTGTCCTAAGCCATCCAAAAAGCTTCTAGAGCATTATCCTTTCACAATTGAGGTATAAGTGCATAAAAAGCACTATGAGACCAAATATTTGCAAGTAAAGAGCACAAAAATAGGGAATGACACATATCCTCATAACCAAACCCACATTAAAAGCAGCCAGATCTGACAAGCGTATAATGTTGAAGCAAGAAGAAGTTAGACGACAAGATCATTGTGCAAGAAATATACATACCTTAAGAAATAGGCTCAAATTCCATAAAATTTTCCATCGCCCCCCCATGCTAGAACTAGAAGAAGAGGGAGCAGTGAACAAAAGCATGACTCCTACCTAATAAGCACTCCTGACTGAATACACCCCTTTGTTATTAGTGTCGGCACAACCAGTTAAGTACTAATATCTAGGTCAAGGAATAGTAAGAATAGCCTCTACTTCATGGGAAAGAAAGTATTATTTCACTGTCCATTAGAAAACAGTAAATCTGAGACAAAAATGGTATCGCGAAAGATGCGGGGGATTCAACTTTTTTTTTTTTTTTAACTTTATGGGTATATTTTTAATTTTTCAAATATATGCTACTGAGTGCATAAGCTTTTTTTTGAAAAAAAAAATAAAGAGATTTAAAAATGTATTTAATAGTACATTTAACAAAATTATCACCTATTCAAAATTATATCATTTTAAATAATTTTAGAGACTGAAAATAAAAGGGAAAATTCTATTTTCCAGCTCGTAAACTATTCAGCAGTATAATGAACTTTTTTAAAAGTAATTTAATTTTACAACCAGATCAAATGGGTCCATGAATTGTTTGGTTCCCAACTAGCTTCCTATGCCCACTTATTTATTTTACACTACTGTTTACTTTCTGCAAACCACCATGAATAAATTTTCATTTCTTCATTAAATAAACATTTTTAAAGTACTTAAATTGGAAATTTTAGAAGGTCACATTACCAAAAAATAAATATTAAACAGCTTAAATAGAAAAACTGTAAGAAAATAGCTGTACTATGTGAGTGTTATTATTGTTTGAGTACTAATGGATTTCTCCTTTGCTGTAGACAATATTATATGTGAGGAATCATTTTGGCACAAACAAATTTAGGGTAACATAATAGGATAAAAAACCCCTTGAAAGCCTATGTAATATAATAAAATTAAAATCTCTCCTCAAATTAAATCAAATTAATTAAGGCTAGAATCTCACACTTCTAAATCCTGACACTTCTTTTTTTCTTTTTTCGTCTCTTAAAATTTATTTTCATCCTTTATCATTTTAGGTTCCTGTCTATTAAAAAACTAATAGAAGTTATATTATTTCTTTTTTTTGCATTATATATACATATATAGTTATTTAATGCCTTCATTTCTATTATGAAAATTTTTAATTTTTCTTCATGAAAATATTGTATATAAAAGTTATTATCTTCTCTTCATAGAGTATATCAATAATTTTGTTGAAATAATCAAATATTTGTGAAAATGTAACTATATAGATGTTGAGATATAATATGATATAGCTATCAAATAGAGCGTACATACCATTATGTTAATTTTAATTTATGTATGCATATATATTTATAGATTACCTATTCAAATTCATGTACACAATTAAATATTTTCATACATACACAAATTAATATGTTTGATAATATAAATTACTTATACATTTTGAAACCTTTCATCATTAATTTTTTAATAAATTAAAAGTTAATTATGTAATTAAGTTTTGTTTATTTATTTAAAATATATGTCTATATTAATATTATATGTATAAATAGTAATTAATAACAATAATTTTATCAAACACTTACATAGTGTTTGGTTCAATTATAATTTAAATTTTATTTCATTTGTAAATAAATTTTTTATATAATTCATTTGCAAATGAATTCTTATGTTTAGTATACTATAAAAAATAGAATTCATTTTCAAATAAAATAAATTATATATTTAATTTAAGTGTAAAATTTAATAAATATTTTATTTTATAAAAATATGCTTGTGTTGTTTTCTAAAACTTTTACAAACATAGAAAAATATAAGAAAAATAGGAGTGATAGAAAGAGAGAAGATGAAGAAGAAGAAGAAAATAGGAGAGGGAGGAAAAAAGTAAAAAATATTTTAACTAAGGTGGCGTCTGATAAAACAGAAAATTAAATGTTGAAAATTTAAGTATTAAATAATTTCAGTATTGAAAATTTAAGAGCTGAATAATTTTAGTATTAAAATTTTTAAGAGTTGAATGATAATTGAATAAAAATTAATTTTTTTTTTAAAAAATCAAATATAAGAGATTAATATAAGATAAGATAATTATATATTGTATAATAAATTACCATATAATTTAATTTTAAATATTTAAAACTTAAATATATCCTATCAATAAAAAGGATTATATCCTTATCAATAAGGACGATTGTGATAAATATAAGAAAAAATATATTAAAAATAAAAATTTTGTATCTCATCCATTTTGGTGCTTATTATCGGTCAACAATGACGGTGATGGATGTCGATAGTAAAAAATGATCATTAATAATAAATACATACATTTATATGATTTATTTTTCATTTGAATGAATTTGTTAAAGTGTTAAAAATGACTTTCTATTTTTAAAATAAAAAATTATTTTTCTGAAAATAATTTAATTTTTATTTTAATAAAAATATATTTTTTTGTTAATAAAAAATTTAAAAAATGGCAAAAAACAAACTTAGCCAATGAAACAAGTATTTGATATGCGTTAAAGCAAGCTATAAATCACATATTTCCGACGCGTCCAGGCAAAGAAAACATAGCTTTTCCTAATAACTAAATGTTCAGTATTAAAAAAGAAATGGAGGGCATGAGCTTAACTTGGCGCCAAGTGAGCTTGCGAGCAAATTAAGGACCCACAGCTTCGCTTTTTTATACTTAATATTAGGTCTTCAAAATAGAGTTTGATTCCTTATCCTCCTCAACTTTATTTCCTTTCCATTCCTGAATAATTAATTGCATGTGGATTATTGCTTCAACCTGTTGTTTTTCTTAGGAATTAATGATCGTTGCTTGCAAGCCTTGTTAGGTGGCATCACATCAAATTGCCATATGTACGATTTAATTTTACCCATTATTTTATTTTTATATTGTTATTTTTTAGGTATAATGGCAAAAATATTAGTTCATGAATAATATCTTTAAAAAAAGTATTATGTATTATTGAAATAATATTAGTATTTTAATTATATTTAAAATAGTAAAAATTGAACTAAAAATAAAATACTAAAATCTAAAATTTGAAGCTAAATCAAACTAAATTTTTAAAATTTAAATAAAAAAAAATTGAATAGCCTCTATTTAATTGGATTTAAATCAAATTGTCCTCTTTCCTAAACTCAATTATATGAAACCAATCTATTAATGTTTAGCTTTTATTAGTTAAGAGACTGAAATCATTTGATCCTGAAGCACTTTTGATGAAAAATAAATAAATTTATTTTAAAATAAATAAGAATATTTAAGGAATTAAAATGATGTCTATTTATTATAAATTTATTCCGAATAATAAAACTCATTTTGAATTCTGTCAATTTAAAATTTACTCAAAATAAAAGAATTCTATTATTAAAGCGAACGAATTTTATTAATAATTCTGTTTCTTTCTTTAATAATTTATTCTGTACTGAAGCATAGCGTTGGATTTAATTATGATATAAAGTTTCAAATTAAACATGATAAAAGGCAATGAAGAAATGCACAATCACAAAACAAATGAAAAGAATACATGTTCAATGTCTCAATCAAGTAATGTACCATTGCGGATGGAAAAAGAAAATAATTGTAGCAAAGGCTCAGGAAAATTCGTATGAAAGAGGGTGAAGGTCCACATCCACAAAACTACAAAAATTTATCCTGCGCGTGGGCGGCACCAGTTTTTCCAACGTTTTCGCATCTAACGAACGGTATCGACCAAAAGCCTGACCCACCTCGTCAACTCAACCTCCAGTCAATTGATGCATAATAACGCCACGTTTTAGGATATAAAAATTAAATTATTTTATGATCTAACAGCATATATTATTTTTAATATTTGGAGATTCCACACTCACTGTAGAAACTGTATCCACAGATTATGTAAGTTAATAAGTTTTATAAAATAATCATGATTTATTCTTATTTTTTAATATTTATAGATATTATTATATAAATAAAAAATTATATTATATTTAATTAATTATATTTTATAAATAATTATATATTTTAAAAAATAATTAAATTAAAATTTTTAATTAATATTTATAAATAATTGGAAAATTTTAAGTAACATGAGATAATATTTTTAAATGATATCTAATTTAGAAAAAAAAAGTGTAAAATTTCCGTGATTTTGTAAGGAGGTGTCTTCTCCTAACACGTATTTGTGTACATTGATAAGTATATATTATATTCAGATAAACAAATTTTATTATTATTATTATTTTCTAAAATTAAAATATTTAATACTGACAAATTTAACAGCCAGCTGAGCGTAGGAAGCGGAAGAAGAGGAACTGAAGGGGAAGAAAAACATAACACACACACACATCAAGAGAGAAACAAGAAGATAAGGAGAAGAAGAAGAAGACGTTTTGTTTCAATTATTCTCCCCTCACTGTGCGACTCTGTCTGTATGTGTGACCATTATTGTTGTGTTCTGTATATTATTATTGAGCTCATGCATCTGGAATTATCAATTTTCCTTTTTGTTCGGCAGAAAGTTCAGGTGAAACATTATTGGATGTGGCTTTTTTGATCTCATCCAATTCAGGTGCAGTTTATAAGGAGATTGCCAAAAGTTTTTTTTTTTTTTTCCTTTTTTTACTTATTGTTCTTGGTTTGTATTTTTTTTTTTTTTAGGATTCTAATTATTGTTGGATTGGTATTGTTGTTATTATCATTATTAGCGCTAATAATGAACTGTTTACAATTAGGAAACATAATCTTCTTTTGCTTTCCTAGGTATATATTGAATTTTGCAGAGAAAGAGAAGAGTTGGGGACTGCGGACAGGGAAAAGTTTTTTTTTTTTTTTGGGTTCAATCCAGTAATTCGATGCTGTTGGATTTCATCAATTGAATTTCAATTCATCCTGTTTTCTTATACAAATATTGGGTATTTTTTCTTTTCGTTTTTTCTTAAATAAATTCTCCAAATCACATATTTTCTGGTCTCCAATTATAACCTGGATTTAATTTAATTTTTATTAATTTTTGCTATTGCAGTGGGATAGGTTGGGTATTGTCTGAAGTTTGAAGTAGACTTGGTTGAGTGAATGTGTGAAGAGTTGGAGCTGTTTCAAGTTAAAGATGTCTCAAGCCAAGAGGTTTTTGTCTGCAGCAACGCTTATGGGAAATCAGGCTGTGCATGCACAGTCGCTGGTTAGCACCATCAAGATTGCTGTTTTACCTATAGCAAAAGTTTTTACAATGTGCTTCTTGGGGTTTCTTATGGCTTCTAAGTATGTTAACATCTTGCCTGCCAGTGGAAGAAAACTTCTTAATGGGGTAATTAAATTAGTCACTCTCTTTTCTAGGCCATTAAATTGACATTCTTTATTTGTTTTCAATGCTAATGGATTGTTTCAACCATGATTGCCAGTTGGTTTTTTCACTTTTGCTTCCTTGTTTGATATTCTCTCAACTTGGGCAAGCTGTTACTTTGCAGAAAATGTTGGAATGGTAACTGTTTGATATTTTTATTTCCTTCTACTTTTTATATTTCTTTTGAATCATTATGGTTTTCTGTATTAAAGAGAGGATTTTGAACCTTTTTCAGGTGGTTTATTCCCATCAATGTCATTCTGGGTGCCATTTCTGGCTCACTAATAGGTTTTGTTGTTGCATATATTGTCCATCCCCCATACCCATTTTTTAAATTCACAATCATACAAATTGGAATAGGTGACCTACTCCATCTGGAAATATTTCATGTTAAAATGCCTTTATCTTTGAGCTTCTGATGTGCAGTTGCCTATTTTTAACTCGTCTTATGATGGCACTACTTTTGAATGCAGGGAACATTGGGAATGTGCCGCTTGTCCTAATTGCAGCATTATGTAGGGATAAATCCAACCCTTTTGGTGACTTTGAAAAATGTAGTACGGATGGTACTGCCTACATCTCATTTGGCCAGTGGGTGGGTCTTTACTAGATTCTTGTTGGTAACACATTGCTATCACAATTAGGGTTCAGACAGACTCTTCTCCTGTGATAAATAAATATATACTTTGAGATAGTCTTGGTTCTACTTTTCCTCTGACGTTTGTCTCAGTTTTTCTTATATTACTAAATGAAATATTTTTTGTGTTCGGTTTTTACTTCTACCACATTTCCTTACAAAATTGTGGTTAAAGATAAAATAAAGGCACCTAAACTACCTAGTCTTTATGTGTTATGCCTACCAATAGTATTTTGTCAATAAGAAATCACAAACTATTTCTCTCAGTAGAAGGAATATGAGACTTTGAGCTGATAAATTGTGGTTTATTTTATGCGAGGTTGGTGCAATCATCCTATACACATATGTGTTTCACATGTTGGCACCTCCTTCTGAAGGTACATTTGACATTGAGGATGGAGGCCTTCCAATCAAGCACCATCTCAAAGATGCTTCTGGTGAGCATGTTCCACTGCTTGCCCAGGAGGATGTACTGACAACAGATTCAGATGCTTCAAAGAAAGGAAAGGTAAAAAACAACTATGTGCATATCATTACACATATATATGGGGTCACCGTGTCATTACTTCTATGCTGGTGGGAAATCATGTAAATCTGTATGAATGATCATGATTGGGAAACCTCCCGTTTATTTACCATTGAGAAATATAATTTCCTCCTTGAATTGCCATCAAACTTTTAGACCTGATTCAACTTCTATATGAATTACCAAAGGTATTCATTGTTGGTTGCTTCTTGCTTGTTGTGTGAGGTCATTAAGATGAACACTACAATTTGGTGTTTTGGACTTTGCATTTAGTTTTGTGAGTTTTGGTAACTTGTATCCAGCATGCAAATTTAAAATAAATCACAGGATAACTAGAACTTTTGCTGATTTAATTTTTTGGTTGACTTATTCGTATGGTGTTGGTGCCTTAGTATGTTAATATTTCTCCATAAGCTGTGTTTTTATTTGTATTTATTGCTTCTTGCAGATTGAACAAATTCTAAGTTTTATATACGAGAAATTGAAGATCAAGCAAATCCTTCAACCTCCTATCATTGCTTCTGTAAGTTTGTCTTTGTAGAGGATTCACCTTTTTTTTTTTAAAAAAAAAAAAAAATGGTTTCATTTTACTCTTCATGGTGAAATCTAAAGCATTGGTATTAAATCTTAAATGAGATTGAAGAATTGGATATATATCTTCTGTGATGGTTAGAGTGATTGTGACAAAGTTGACTTGCATCTGGTTTCACTGAATTTCAAGTTGAAGCTGAAATGATATATTCAACCACTAGCTTATTTAGCTTGAAAAAGGCACTCGACCGGAAGTTGGCTGGGTGCAACTTTTCTGCAGTCTTATAGCCAAAAACTTCCAGGATGATGATTTTTATGAGATTTTTTTAATGTTGTTTGAATGAGCTAACACTCTTGAGTAAGTGCAGAAGTTATGGTAGCTAGGCTTTGGATTTTTTTTTCCTTTTTCCTGGTTGATTCATTTATTCATGAAAGAAAATTTTGATTGCAGATCCTAGCTATGTTTCTTGGTGCTGTACCATTTTTGAAGCGGTTGATCTTTACAACCAATGCTCCGCTTTATTTTTTTACTGATAGCTGCAATATTCTTGGGTATGCTCAATCACACCTTGTACAGAAGAGCATTTTACTCGTCTCTGGTCATGTCCTTGCTAATATGTTGGTGGTTAATTTTCTTATTTTTTGAGTATATTGAAGCGTGTGAGATATTTGTTTAGGGATGTTTGAAATTGCTAGGCTTATTGACTTCTTAATGATGAAAAGAAGAATTAAATGGCAAACACTGTTTGGTATATATTTTTCCATGTAGTAGAAGTGCATATTCTATTGGAATTGAAAACCTGCTGCACTTTTCTAGGTTTGTTTTGTGTTTGTGGGATTATGTTTTGTCTCAAAGAAGGGGCTAAGTGTAAGGTTCAAACACTGGTTTACATATTTGATGAGGGGACACTTACATCAGATCCATATGCATTAGTGCATATATTGCAAGCAAACCCTACAAATAATGGAAATACAGCTTGCAGTTCTTATTATGGTGAAAAATTTTATCATTCTACGGTAGCATACTACCATGTGTTGGATCACAAGGACATGAGGTTTAATTTCCTTATTTGTACTCTTGTGGACCTATTAATATCGGTGAAATAAGTTGTGATTTATATTTTTTCTATTGTACGCTTTTAACTCAAATCTTTTAAATTTTGGTCCTTTTATTGCTACTTTGTGGTGATCAGGGAGGCTATGATTCCATGCATTTTGTTGGCATTAGGAGGCAACCTTGTTGACGGTAAGTTGAACCTTTTTAGTTATCTCTCTATTATTTTCCATTTGTGGTCTCATTGGATATACATAAAGTGTTAATTGGCCTACTGTTATGTCGAAAGATCTTGCCCCAGAAGAAATCTTCAACCTTTTTCTTTTGTTGTCAGCCATGTTTTGGATCATTTTAAATGAATTTTAGAGTGCCAGCTCTTGCCTTGACTTGCAGGACCAGGAAGTTCTAAACTTGGTTTACGGACAACTGCTGCTATTATTTTTGCTCGGTTACTTTTGGTGCCTCCTGCTGGACTTGGCATTGTTTTGTTGGCTGATAAGCTTGGATTCCTCCCTGCTGGTGATAAGATGTTCCGGTTTGTCCTACTTCTTCAGCATACCATGCCTACATCTGTTCTGTCTGGTGAGATCCTCTCACAGATCCGCTAAAATTCCTCTATGAATTTTCAAGTGAATGAAATAATAATGTTAAAATATTGGAACATTTTGACCATTATCAATCCTTATTCTGGAACTCATTGTCACGTTGTTTTCTGAAGCCCTTCATGGAAAGAGAGAATAACAGGACTTGAAAATTCTTTTTTAACATATAAGAGTTGGGAATAAATTTAACTTGTTTACGATTTTTAAGGGCAGGCTGAACATAGTAGAAACTTCTCTTTGAACTTCAAGCTGCTAAATAATTCGTCTAATCAGTGACCATAATTACTATCATTGTTGCTGGGCTCCATGTAAAATTTCCGAGTGGCCAGTTATTTAGTAGTAATATACTGGGGATAGCTTGAGGTTGCTAACTAATTTGTTCTGTCTCTTTAGGTGCCGTTGCCAATCTCAGAGGTTGTGGAAGAGAGGCTGCTGCTGTCTTGTTCTGGGTTCATATATTTGCCGTTTTCTCAATGGCTGGATGGATTGTTCTTTATCTCAACATACTCTTCTAAGTTGGGAAATCT
>CATIWR010491158.1:0-22374 GCA_949677035.1 Omphalea diandra | reverse complement strand
CCCCCCCCCCCCCCAAGACAATCTAATGGAAGTTCAAACCCATGAGTTGCACTTTTCCACTTCATAACGTATAGCCATATAGGAAATGACACGCTTCCATTCCTCTCTGTGATGGCAAATTAGCAATAGTGTGGAAATCCGGTTTTAAGATTGCAAAGAAGGTGGCAACTGATGGAGATAGGTAAGTTCATGCAACTGTTGGCTTTGGCCATGGCTTGGCTTCACATTACAGATTACTATTTGTGTATTGCTGGAATTATTTACAGCAGTAGTCATGGAATTATATCTCGAATTTTATAATAGTTATATAATTATTTTATTATTATAAAAATTATTAAATTATTATAAATATTTTAAATTATTTTTTATATAACTTTTCAGTAGATAAAAATTTAATTGATTCTTTAATTTTTTTTTGAAAAATTATATATTAATTCAAATTAATATTTTTAATTAATTTAACCTATACTAGGATTTAAAGGTTAAATAATAAAAAATAAGTTTTCTTATTTTAAATGAATAAATTTATGTATAAAATATAAAATAAACTAAAAAATATTTTTTTCTCAAATATATAGATGTTACTGTAAATATTAGTAATATATACTTTAAATTTTTTCAAAAAAGTTCTCTCATATTAGAATTTAGCTTTTTATATTTTTCAATTTGAAATTTAGTAATTTATTTTTTTTATATAATTGAATAATTCTAGAAATAATTTTTTTAAAAAATTTATCTTTATATTAATTAATATTTAAAGTAGTATTATTAGATATTTATTGATGTACTTTCTCGAATAATAAAATTATATATTATTTTTGTGTTGCACTCACACATATCCAAAAAAAATACATCTTTTACATCGATCCAATGCATTTAAGTAATTAATTCTCTAAATACTCACTCTAAAAATCGAGTTAAGACTAAGAAAAAATTTTTAGGATGCAAAAATTTTTAAAATAATTTATTACATTTATACAAAGATTAAATCTGTAACATATATTTTATTTTTGACATGTACAATTAAAATTGCTTTTACTTTAAATAAGGAAAATGATGAATTTTCTCTATTTTAAAAAAATCTAAAAAAATTAAATTAAATATATGTGTGAGGTGAAAATTAAACATGAGAAGATTGAATAAAGAATATTTTCAAATAACAATGAGAATTAAAAAAAATTATTAATTAGAGAAAATATAAATTATTATTAAGGACTAAAAAATAATTTTATATTTTTTTAAAATAATTTTATATTCTTTTAATAAATTTTTATATATAAAATATGAATTTTTTATTTTTTAGGTTTTAAATAGCCTTTAAATAATACAATAGGGGGGTTAAATTAATTTAAATTAATATGTATTTTTTAAAAAAATTTAGAGAGGTAATTGAAACTTTATCTGGTGAAAAATTCATAAAAAAAAATTGATCTGAAATACTTATATTAATTTAATGATTTTGATGATAAAAAAATAGTTATATGACTATTATAAAATTTAAATTATAATTTAATTACTATAGGTACAGATTATTCTATATTTCTGATTTGAATAAATTACTCAAATTTTCCATTAAGGCCTAAAGGGCAAAGCTCCTAATAAATTTTGAAATAATTGATGAATAATTCTTAAGAATTTAGAGTTCCAATCACCTCTGTCAAATAGTGGATATTGTCTCATAGCCTATTTGCTTGTGATATTGTTTAGAGTTACGAGATTCATACACAGTGTGAGTCAGCTGGCTATCAATAGCTTACAAAAAAATAGCTAGCCAGAAAATATGGGATTAGTGGCAATTAGTAGGATTTGGAGAAGGAAAAAGTTGGAGATGAGCATGAGTTAGTGGATCCACTGATGCAATAGAAAAGTAGGGAGCCTCCAATAATCTAAAGAAGTCATGCACCAAAGAATAAAAGTTAGTATCTTTTTCAATATTGTCAATAATATCCTTCTCCAATTGTCAAAACTTTCAACAAGATCCTTGATTATTGAAATTAGCATTAGAATCATCATTAATAAATGGCTTACTGATCATCTAGTAGTCCTTACTTGGAGTTAACATTGACTACCCACAACTCCACATGCAATCTTTTCATTATGTATTTATCTATAATCCATGCATGTATATATAGAGCTGAGACTATTGAAGAGACAGTTTGATTGGTAAGTAGGAATTTTCGGATTTTGATTTTCTTCATTTACCATCATCGTAAGAGATTTTATCAATTTATTTAAAAGAGATTACATATTTTGTAACCCATAATATTGATTCGGCAAATTCAAACGTACCATGAAAAAGAAAATAAAGTTGAGATTGAGAAAAATAGCATATTAGCATAGGCAAGTAGGTGAAGGGTATGAGAGTCATCAAATGGAAACATGTATAAATTATTAGCAACCTTTCCAACCATTCCAACCTTTAATCGTGAAATTGTAAAGGAAAAGTAAGGATTGCTTTGGATTAATAATGAAATACAAAATTAATCAAACTATAGTGTCTCCTACTGCATATCACTGCTTCACTATCGCAGCTATTTAAGGCCTATAGCAAGTGAATAAACTCCCCACTAGCTTTGATAAGAGCCCATTGGATAGAGCCAAACCAAGCTCTCTGTTTCTTGAATCTGGTACGTAATGGTCGTCCTTTTTCAAGAATCCATCCATGGGTCTTGAAAAGCAAAAGGGGCTTTGGAGTTGAGGGATTCCTTACCCTCCTCCAAAAAAATTTCCAACAGTTTGCCTGTGCTTAGCTAATGGCTATGCTAATGCTGAAAACTATTGCGCCCATAAAGAAGTATTCCTCTCATGTCCGAAGCAAAGCTAGCACAGTGTACTTGGCTAATTCTTGGCGGACCGGCAAGTCACAGAACGGCAACAGGCTCGGTTTTGAGCCTTTCATGGCTTAGTTTTTTCCACTTTTCTATGTAGTTTTTTGCATGGGAATATAAGGTAATAAAACTCTGTATTCAACAGAAACCTCAGCCGGACACTTGTGGTTGAGCTTTTTTGTTTTCTTATAGTAAACTTATCAGTTTCTCCAGTGTAGTAGACAGTAATTTGACCATCCCTTTGTCTCTCTCTCTCTCCCTCCATGACTGTGCATGTGCGAGCCTGTGCTTGTAGCTTAGGCATGCGTATCCCGTGCAAATGGAATATAATTCCTTGTTGGTGTCTAGAAGGAAATTGGTTTCATTCCACAGGAGAGGAAGTCGCTAATTTTTACCAGTAGCTTAAGCAAGAAGCGCAAACCTGTATCTGCTATCTGCTCAAACTCATCATTTGGCCATACCAACTCTTGCTGGTTAGTGATTTGAACATAATAATCATAGATAAAGAACTAAATTTTTAAGCATACAGACGTTGGCCTTCCTCTCCTTGCCTGACATCGGTCTACACTTTACAGCCTAATTTTATCACATTCTAATATGTCAATGCTTAATAATGCAATATTGAACAATTAAATTGATGTCCGAGTTGACAGCAAAATTTACAAGGGTAATTGCAATCACAACAAAATTTATAATTTCCCATCAAAACAGCAACTAAATGAGGACCATCTTCATTGCTTGATAACTAAAATCAAATATACATGGTGGCTTATGAATCTATATCACTGCTTTGTCTGACACTGAAACTCTTTTTAACACCAGCGTCTGTCTGCTGCATTGACACAATTCTACGCCAAAATGGGGGGTAAAACAACACCTAGAGCTCGACATTGTTGCTTCTCACCCTTCTCACATGCATCAACAAAATAATATCCTAACCTAGAAAACCTTTAATAGATATACAATTGTAGAAAAAAAAATCCAAATAATAAAAATCACTATGACACGTGTTTTCTAAACAACAGCATTCAGATTCTCCATGAACCCCTCCCAGCCTTCAAGAGGGAAACATATAATAATTCATTCCACGTATCTGGCACTCCAGGTAAGCACCAATGACTGCAATCTTGGGATCTTTCGGCAGCAATTCGTTCTTCTTCTGTCTTGTATTGCATTCTGTAAATGGAAGGATGCCCATCTTTTCTGTAATCTGTCAACCTACTTATGTTTAGAGATATAGTAGTACTTTTCAATTCTCGAAGCACATGGTCAAAAGTTCTCATCTTGGAAGGGTACTTTGTTAAGTGCTTTGGATCGAAGATTGGCTCCATTTCTTTATGACACTGCCCTCCCGAGTTCCATCGGCCTCCTCTGTAACCACATCAAAAACATCAAGGTACATCTTCACAGCATATCACATCAGCAAAGAGAAGAACCAACATATGCAGTTCTTGTTGAAGAAACAATAATCATTGCCAAGGAGCAATAGTAAACTCCAAATACCAGTCAGATTACAATCAGAAAGCAATATTCAAACTATCAGTTTTGAGATAGTTCACTTACTATGGAAACCTAAAAAATTCTAGAATTCATTAAACTTCATGATAAACAACTGGAAAATCTACTTTCAACATTCTAATTTAGCAACAAAGTAATTCAGAAGCAGATGAAGGTTCGCAATTACTAGATTTTCCAATTGTTTGGTGTTATGAAATTTACTCCAAAATACTAAATTTTTCCAGTGGAACTACTCCATAAGTTCAGCAATAAAGATACAACTGAAATCTCTAGGCTTCCAAACTGGTATGAAAATAGCATCATAACAACTAGAAATAAAACACAAATAAAATAACAGTCAAAAGAATCAAGTAATTGATATGGTTTGGTAAGACTGCCAACATCCAGAGAGTAGATCAATCAATTCGATATATGCATAAATACATAATACATAACATCATGGATACTCAACCTGAAACCTCAGTACTGTTGCCTCACTATGTTTCCTCACAATGAAAAGCATTACAAATTCACAATCAGCCTGAGCCTCTGCCTTCAGGAAAATTTTGCACTATCTTTCAATTTAAATGCAACATATCTTTAGAACACCAACTCAGAATGTTCTACTAATTAATCCTCAATCACTAGTTACCAAAACAAACTTAAAGGGTATATCAACAACTAATTACTTCACATAAGAATTTAATTTAATCAATGAGAGAAGAAGGCTAGGTATTCATGAACAAAGGAGGAGAAACCTAACAACATAAGTATTTTGTCAAAAGGCAACGGCAAGAAGATATAAATCTAAAACTGTTAAAATGAAGGGGAAAAAAAAAACCAGGTATTCAGTTGCAATGAAAAGCAAATGAGAGAAAGAAAAGCAGCCCCACACCTGAAATGGGTACCTGAATATCCCCTGAAGAAATCCTGTGTCCGATTGAAATCTACATTCTTCTCAATCCATCTAGCCTAAGTCAGAAGTACTCTCCTATATGCTTCCAAGACCTTGAGTCTTGGGTGTACATAGTTAGCTTCTTGATAATAGTCTTCTCTATGAAATCATAAAATGTGAAAAGAACATATAAAGAGGTTTAATACGTTGACTTGAAATGCAATTTATTACACATACAACATGATCAATAATTTGAATGTCAAGGTGAAGATAACCAAAAAAAAAAAAAAAAATTCATTTAAGACCATGGCAGTGTCAATTTATGGGTTATCAAGAACACAATTAAATACTAACATTCAAACATTGAGGCAGGGAATTTAAACAAGACAAATTGCACTCACCCTCTAGAAGTTTTCTCATGGGTCCACCAATGACCTGTATTGAAAACTATGATATCAGCATCTTTGGTACATTGTAGTTGTATGGTCCATCATATCCAACCTCAAGGTCTGTTCCATTTTTACCACTGAAGGAAGATTCTCTAACAAGAAATGGAGAACTAACGAAATCAACAGTACAATTATAGCCCTAACAACATAGCAAAACAGGGCCTATTAGAACAATGCAACTGAAAAAAAAAATTAGAAGAAGAAATTATGAAACTGTGGTAACTTGCCTCAAATATAAATGCATAGAAGCCCTTCTTTTTGAACTCCCTCCTTCCAGATATTTCATAGACCCTTTTCTTGTTTTCTATGCTATGGCGAAGGATGCATACCAAGTACTCCTACATGTTCCGATTCAGCGAATCGCCAACAAAAACTAGCTTTTGTCCTCTTAACCTTTCCAGAAAATCATTTGCATTCAAACTGGATGACATCCAAAATCAATAAACATATTAAAAACCTTAGATGTATTTTTGCTAGGAGCTAAAAGTTGAATATTTTCCATGCAAGGTTCACCGATTAGAACAAATAGAATTTCAAAAGTTGACTACAATGTTTCATGACCAGAAACATGGCAACAACTTGGTCTTTTAATAGATAAGTCAACTGAGTGTCTAAGTATATTTATGCATCACTTATTTGATTAAAATATGATAGCAATCATGCACAAGCCATATTCATTAATAAGTCCAATAAGTCAAAAGCAACATCTTTATCTAAGATTAATTGATTATGCAATCCATCCAGGTGTATTATATTTAACCAGTAATCAGTAGATTAATAAGATTTTTCACTAGTTTCTATCCTTTTGTGATCAATCATTATCTAAACTTCTTCACAACTCAAATAATGCTACAGGACTCGGTGCATAATGATAATCTGTCAAAGTGCAAAGTTTGGTCACAACCCAAAAAAAAATTCTAGCCTGTACAGATTTCATATGACCAACTTCAAATGAATAGTCTTTTAGTCAATAGAATAGAATATAATTATTTTCAGAGTAAACTATCTAGCTCAGAATTGAACCTATTTAATGTAGAACAGCTATATCAAAATCAGACTAATCACAATAAAATAGAACATACCTTGGAATGTTACACCCATTGGGCTGCTATGCCCATTTAACAAACCCATCATCCGGCCTCCCATTGAGGTGACAATCAAAATCCCTATCAATATGAGGGCACGAGCCGGCTGGATAGTATGGCTTTGAACCATCTCTCACCCACGGGCCATCAAATATATTACATGTCTCAAAACTTGTATTCTTCTGATTTTCCTCTCCAGCAGGGGACCTACGAAGTTCTCCTTTGTATAAAAAATTGCTCTTAGTGTTATTGTTTACATTTGTACTAATTACAGTGCTTAAATTCTCTACAGATTTCCCTTCAATTGTTCTGTTCCCATCCACATATCCACTAGAGTAGAGGCTAAAATTCCTAACAACAATGTCATTCTCACTATGAAAAGTTTCATTCTTTACTCCATAAGAAGAATTACCCAAATGGTTGTCAATCCCACTAGAATCAGTGAAATTAGATTTTGCATCATGGTTTTCCTCTTGATCTTGAATTTTTCCTTCTTCAACAGTAAAGTTGCCATTTTTAACATTCTCACTGGAATTCCTCAAATGGGTATTCTCCATTAACACCTCAAAATCTAATACACCTGCTTTTGGTGCTATTGCAATAAAATCACTAGTTCCTTACTAGTATCATTATTTCCATTATTATTAACAGAAGAAGGGAAATAAAAAGATGGAAATGAAAAGGGCCAAGAAACAATAGAAGAATTAGCAGACGCACTATTGAAACCTTGAAGTAAAGGAGCCATTACACGACCCTTAAAGGAATTACTAAGACAAAGCAAAGAAAGTATAAAAAGAGAAGCACCAACCCATAAAACATGGCCAGAAACCACTCTTCTTCTGAGGTCAGGCAATGCAACTTTCTTAGGATCCATAAACTCTATGTGGAAGGAGAGACTGGCGAGAAGATCATAAAGAAGAAGGAGAAGAGTGGGGCGACAATGTTCATGTGTTTATTTGTTTGCTTTGTGTAACATGCAAACGCTTCCAATTTGTCATCACTCAACTGTATGGGGAGAACTTCATTGCATGTTGCAATTACTATAACACCCTCAAGGTTAAATCAGTTCTTTTCTACAACAATTTTTTTAAAAAAAAAAACTCATTATCTATAATATATGAAATTTTAATTTTCAAATATTATCCAAAAATCTGTTTATCCCTTTTATCTTTTATTAAATTTTTAAGCAAATTAAATGGCTTAAAATGTATATCTTTTCTTTATTTTTATAAATTCAATTATCAATTTTTAATTACTTTAAACTCTGTCAAAATGCATCAGTAAAAGAACCTATTTTTTATATTCTGTCATATGTTTTTAAGAAATATGTGAAATAATTTTTTTTACAGGATAATTCAGTGTATTTATAAATTAAAATGTTTTATGATAAATTTTTGCATTTGAAATGAAAAATTCTAGATGATAAAATTTTATACCTGTAATGATGGGCAAATAAAATGAATATATTTGTTTTTATTTTTATTATTCTGTAATATAACACATTAATTTTAATATACTTTTTACCTTTTAGTCATTAACTTAAGTCTTCTAAATTATTTCACATAGAAATGATTTTTTATCTTAAAAAGTTAAATTCGAATGCTCAATTAATCACACAATTAAAAAATATATTTTAATGATATATATAAATAAATAATTATATTAAAAAAATAAAAAAAAAATAAACTAAATAACTTCCATAAGTTCATAAAAAATTTAGAAAAAAATAAAAATGAAAAAAACTTGCTCTAGCGCGTATATATATATAAAGATTTAAGTTACTTTGATCGTGTTTGTGTGGAGAAATTTTTCTGTAGAATTGATTCATCATGTAAGATGGTGAATTATTTAATTAAAATATATTTACATAATATCTTTTGATAGAAAATTATAAAAATTTATAAAACATCACTAATAAAATAAAAAAATATACATATAAATAATCTTTTCTAATTAACTGATTGAAACATGCACTACAGCTACGATAGGATATTTAAGTTTACATGAGAACTGCAGTTTGGTCATTTTATGCCACCGTTACCAAATTGTAAAATTCTTGCGTTTGAACTGTAAGACAACAACAATCACCGGAGATCACAATCGCCGACGCAAATAGGACACGTGGCGTCTAGACACCGACACGAAATGAAAAGCCGGGTGGCAGAGCATGCGTAGCACGTGCTTCTGTTTCTAGCCGAGAGCCAGAGCGGGCTTCTCCGCCACTACTGTTTTCACCCCGACTATGATCCACTTACTAATAGACGCGTGGCTAAATGGAAATGATTTTCGGGGCAGGTGAGGTGCACCATACTTTTTCATCTACTTTTCCAACTTTACCATGAGAAAACTTTTTGCTACAGTGAGCGTGTATTTAAGAATCAAAAATTGGACTGATGGATAGATTGATAAAATTATAAATTTAATTTAATTTAATTTGATTTTAAAATATTTTTATTTTAAATATTATTAAAAATTTTATTTATAAATATTTCTATTTTTAAAATAATTTAATATTTTTATTTTAAAATTACTGAATCAAATTAATTAATTAATCTGATTTTAAAAACACTTTATCTAATTAATGCATAATCTATATTTAATCATAAAAAAATAAAGTAATATTTGATAATAATAATAATTTTGTTTAAATAGTTATGGGGTTTGCACTATAGTTATAGGGTATGCACTACGGAGTAAATGTAATTTAATTTCAGCCCTTTGCAGATTTTCAGCATTTGGCTAATGCCAAATTTCATTATGGTCATTTTCTGTAAATAGTAGAATTATGGTTATTTTTAATTTTAACTTCAGTTTTATTGCTAACTTTTACTTTTAAAAACAATTATTTAATTAGAAAGTCATTAATATTATAGTACATATAAAACTGAAAAGATTTTAATGAATCATTCTTGTTATACCACATAAGCATTTGAAGTCTCCTTAAAACTTTGATTAAAACAAACTTATATCATTCAACAAACTAAATAGTATAATAATGCCCTTCTTTCAAAATTCTTTGAAGAAAAGTCTTAAGCTTTAAATTTAAGTTTTCAATTAAAAAATAATAATTTTTGTAAAGATATAATAGATATAGAAAATATAACATAGGTTCTCAATATTGAACCAATAAGTATTGAGGTATAATATAACTAATTTTGGATTAATCAAAAGAAAAATGGGGCAGCAATACTATGCTAATGCCATATTTCTGCTGCCTACAACAACAGCACCTACCCATCGAGAATCTTCACCTATTTTTCTTAAAAGTTCACTTGCTTTAGTTGATTAATGCTGTAAGTAGGATTTAACAGTATAAGAAATTCTCCACCAATGGAACCTTCACATTTTTGGCCATCAAGAAATAACACCACAAGAGATGCAATAAATAAATACAAATATCACTATGATGCTACATTCTAAGACACTAATTATCAAATTTTGTGAGAGAGCAATCAACTCAACTAATTTCCCAATCAAGAACAAATTAAGATGCTTATACATGATTTTTTTTTTCCCTTCTTTTTTTTTCTTTTTTTACAGATGAATACATGCATTCAACAGGATATCAACACCAATGGCATATTTTCCTCATTTTCAGAGCTTTGCTTTTTATGAACATAAGGAAGTGTAAAAGACTTTGTGTTAAAAAGGGTCTGTCACCTAGGGCCTGAAAGCTCCATTGCTTCTACCACAAGTGAAGATTCTTCTATAAAATCTGAGTATCTTTGATGATGGTTTTCACATGATCTCAACACTCTTGGGGTTTCAATCTTCTGTGAGGCCTCCCATTTCTCAGCTAAGCCATCACCTTCTAACATCCTCAATACTTCAGACATCTTTGGCCGGTGAGAAGGATTAAATTGAGTACATAATAGAGCAACTTGAACCATTTCTTCTAATTCAATCCTGTCAAAATTTCCCTTGAGATCTTTATCCACTAGAAGATTCAATTTTCCTTCTTGATGGAGCTTCTTTACCTGTTATAAATAATTTTTTATTAAATAAAAAAGAGAAGTATGATCAACTGAATGGAGAAGAATCTTTCATAAATATTTTATCAATTCAAACACAAGCAGCAATGATAAGAGTATTTGGCATCTACACAATTATTGATTTCCCTCTTTAAATTAATTAGAACATCAAGAAGAAATCAAGTTGAACGTGTTACATGCAGATAACACTAAATGATTGATTAGGAGCAAAAATGAAAGAGAATGCCAACAAATCATCAAGTAGGTGGAATTTGGAATGTCATGACATTCCACTTGCAAGATTCCCCATGCAAAAATTCCAAAACATACTTCCCCCCAAATATAACCAACTTGGTTACTTCATTTATTTAATTCATGTAATATGGATTCCAAAAACACACACACATGCACACATAAAGAGAGAGAGAGTACCCAATCAAGCATGACACCTTTCTGGTTTGCTCCTCTTCCAAAATCCAAAGCTCTCTGACCTGTGATGAGCTCCAGAAGCAATATGCCAAACCCAAACACATCAGTCTTTTCCGATGACTGACCAGTTGACAAATACTCTGGAGCAATGTGGCCAACAGTGCCACGCACAGCTGTGGTCACATGGGAATCTCTGTGATCCAAAAGCTTAGCCAACCCAAAATCCCCAACAACTGCCTCAAAGTCTTCATCCAACAAAATGTTGGCTGCTTTGACATCACGGTGAATAATTTTGGGGTCACACTGCTCATGCAAGTAAAGTAGCCCCCTTGCTGTGCCTAAAGCTATCTTCTTTCGCCTTGCCCAGTCCAAAGCTGGCCGGCCATGAATGTGATCTAATAATAGAAACCACAGATGATGAAATTAGCCTCTGGTAGATGATAGATTGCAAAAAAAGGTATTGCTGTTAATAAGCTGAAAATAGAAAAGGATGAGTAAAATGATGACGTATTTTTGAACAATGGAAGTACACAAGCTCACTGCATGAAAATTTTAAAGTGCCACAAGAATCAAGTTATTTGATTGGCCAAACTACCATTTAGGATAACATGTTTTGTATTCTTGGAAATGATGAGCTTAAAACACAATAGAAATAATTTATAGAAGTAAGACTTATAGCTGAACTCATACAAGCCAGTTCAAAATGGATGTTCTTGAAACGCTGATTAAACTTGGAAGCATGGAGTTCAGACAGCAGCAAATATTAGATGACATCAGATTTGAATCTCACCAAGAAAACTGACATATTGGGATGAGGAGAGGGTGTGCTGTGTCAAGAAATGAGATATGTGATCAGTCCAAGGAAAACACTGCACTGAACTTGAAATTAGGCATGTATCAAGTTGTCTAGCATAATTGAGGTGATAATTTTGGTTGTGGCAGTGAGTGGAGTTTCAAATAGTGGCAATTGGAAATAAAGCACCAGACTATGAACAACATGTCTCTGGTTGTGACAGTGACCACATTGGCTAGGGTAATTTTGCTGGTCTTGCAGTTGCAAAGCAGTAGTGGCTATCACGCATTATATGGTAGTCCTGCAGCATAATTACAGCTAAAGTGGGCAAATGATATGTCAGTGTCCACAGCCTAGTATAAGGTACTGAAGTGACAGCAACAAAGATTCGCCAAGTTATCAATGCATGAAGGATCAGAACCATGGACTAAAAGTGACTACTGACCTCTTAATCGAGATGCTACGCTTCCATTTGGCATATAGGGGTAAACAAGAAGCCTTTCATTCTCAGTGGTGCAAAAACCAGATAGCCTGAGCAGATTTCGATGGACAGCTAAACTTATTGTCTCTACTTCAGTCTGGAATTGGATTTCACCACCAGCTGCATTGTAGTCCTTCAACCTTTTGACAGCCACCAGTGTCCTGTCATTCAAGCATCCCTTGTACACTATCCCAAACCCACCTCTTCCAAGAATATTTTTAGAATTGAAGTGATCAGTCGCAGCCCTGAGCTCCTTGAATGTATACCTTCTCAAATGGCCCAAGCATACATCTCGATCATATTGTTCTGCCAAGCAACACATAGTAGTTGAAAATCCAGGTTGAATAGAAAATGCAAGAACAGCATAATATACAAAGTCGATACTCAACACAAAGATTAACTAAAAATTCAAATGCAGTTTCAAGCACTTGAAATTTCAGGAAACAACATGCAACACATAAAAATATATTTAATGATTATGATTTAGCTAATTTCATTTGGTGGAAATGGAATGGAGGCAGTCTCATAGACCAGTTCAACCACCAAATTGATTTCCCCATCACTTCTTTGCAAAGCGTTATACTTATCTTTCTTCTTCCTAGCAACATCATCGGAAAGCAATACCATTTCATAAGCAACTGTTCACCCCATTACTTCCATTAAAACCTAGGAAGCAATAGCAATGACCATCCTAAAATAACTTCAAACTATCTTTCATAGATTATGATAAAATAAAAATCCATAAATACAATCATTGTGATGACTTTGTAGCAGCAAACGGCATATGGCATTATGACTACATAACTGGCAATAAAGTGCTTGTATAGAACAAACTATGTAGGTAGAGTATGAAGCAACAATGGGCATTTTATTTCTGAACAAATAGAACAAGCAGTAGAAAAAGAGTACAGAAGACAGTTCAACATGAAGAACAACAAATTGTGAAAACTGACCATTGACATCAAAGAAAATCTGTTGATTGCGCCTATATCGCCACCAAACCAATAACCCAATGAAAATTATGACAGAAAAGGCAGCACCAAAGCTTGCACCAAAAGCAATAGCCACATGATGGCTACTGGTTCCAGAGTCTGATTGACCTAAGAAAGACAAACACATTGTGCATTGTTGTGAAGAAGAGTAAGAAACAAACAGAAGACTGAATGTAATTACATGACAGATACCTTTTGGACCATCTGGTGGGAGCGTAAGAGGCTCTGGAAAGACAGCAGAACAGTTGTTATTGGCCTTCAGTCCACAAATTAAAGGGTTGCCTATAACTCTGAAAACGAAAAGAAGAGCATGGAGCATTTGAGTTAGCTATAAATCGGAGCTAGAAAAAGGTGCTAAGCACTAGGAGAAGAAGGAAAATAAATGGCTTACTTAAATGTTCTTGCTGATATTTTAGGCAAGGAACCACTCAGATTGTTAAATGAAAGGTCCCTGCAAAAAAGAATCATTTACAATTCTGAATTACTATATTCACAAATATAAATTGTTCATATGACTGAATCAAACTTTAAATTGTGCAGTGTAAGGGTGCAAGGACATACACAAGAGTAAGACCTTCAATGTTGGACAGAGACGCAGGGCAGGGTCCGGTAAGACTGTTGTTATTTAACCGCCTGAATTGCTCATCAACAATATTGGGTTGTAAGAAATTGAATTAGTCTTTAGCCAAATGTTAAGCATCCGCGGGAAAGTAAAGCTCATTTAGTAAAAAAGGTACTCAATTCTGAAACTCACAGGTAATTTAGGTTCTTGAGGTCCCCCAAAGAAGCAGGTATTGCTCCACCGAATGTATTGTTGGAAAGATCAAGTGTCTGAAGCTTCTCCAACCTTCCAATTGCAGTAGGTATATGGCCTGAAATGGCATTATTCTGCAACAACCTGCATATTTATGAATAGAATAGCATATATCACTCACCGATCATTTGTTCAAATGGAGAAAATTTGCATCGGTCAAAATTCTCAAGTTCGGCAAGCAAACCAAATACAAAAGAAAAAACAAATCAAACATAGCATATTTAGAAAAACTGAAAGTATTAACTTACACTGATTGCAAATTTGTAAGGTTTCCAACCCATGGAGATAGGGTCCCAGACAAACTTTGACTGGGAAGTCCCCTGTTGAAACAAATAAACTTTTCATTTCTTAAAACAAAAAATAAATATGGAAGTAGTAGACAAAGGTATGTAGAATAAAATGCAACTCACAAAGCAGAAACATATCCATCTGGAGAGCAAGTAACCATCCTCCAGCTACAAGGATCAACAGAATTGATATCCCAACTCTCAAGAACATTGTAAGGATCATGTAAAGCACTTTTTATACTGACCAAAGCTACCACTGCTCAAATTTCAATTAAAATAAGAAGTAAGGATCGCCATAGTGAATATCGGCATGAAGAGGATATCCTCTTAAACAAAAGGGGAAAAGAAAAACAAATTATGTACGCAAGAAGAATTTAAAGCCACTGCAGTTCTTATGTATTACTGAATAGATTAATGGGAAGTACATGAAATAAACTTATAAAGTACGGCCATGGTTTTATGAGGGTAGTTCAGATAACCCTGTAGGCCATTAAAAGCATTAAGTACAAGATAAGATAAGATAATAATATTTTCTCCAAATTCAGAAGAGAAAATACATTACAAAAACACATTACAGTTACAAAACCAATCATCAAATGAAGTTCAGCGGAAGTAAACAGAAAATACGTAAGGAGCGAGGAATAGAGAGAGAGGAAGGCAAAGATCTTGGACAGAATAAACTAACCTTCATAGTTTATACCAGTGGGGGAAAGAGTAGCATAAGAAATTTCCATCAATGCCAAAACCAGAAACCCAACTCTCCAAAGCCAGAAACACATCCCTTCCATACTCTTGTATCCTCAGTTCACTAACTTTACTCTCTTTTAACAGCCAGCAGCCCAAGACGCCACATTCTGGATGACGATGAAGTTTAAATTGTCTTATCCAAATAAAAAAGCATCCTTTCAGAATCAGAACCGCATAAAGCAAAAACCCACCATCACCATTTCCAATGCAGGTTAAGTAGTCCTCTTTTTGGCCTCTTAAAGTGTCACTTTGAGCAAAAACCAGATAAAAACTTTGAAATGGAACCAAAAGTTACTATCTTTACATAGCATATAGCTGGGACAAAGCATAAGCAAGAAAAGAAGATAATTTTCTCGAGAAACAAAGCATTTATTCAAAGCAAGCTCAGGACTTGTAAGATCCTAGAGATCTGGGAATACACATGCATGATTTCTTAACTTTTGGTTGATTATCCCCACAAATTCCATGTGGAGGTTTTTGTTGTTGGTTTGTTTGTGGCCTTATCACTCTCTTCCTCACTTGTGATTCCAGTGCTACTACTAATACTATACCATTTTATCTTCTTCAACACAAAAACAAGAAACTAAAAATGAAATCTTCAATGAAAATTACAGTGACAGAAAGTGAAAGAGAAAAAAGCCAAAAATCCTTAGCCAATACAAAATGCCAAATGAGTACACAGATACAGATGCATTGCAGAGAAATTTTTTTTTAAAAAAATCTTATTTCCCTTTCTTTTTTAGAGAAGAGGGAATATTAATTCAGTTAATGTTGTTTTTCTAATTTATTTTCTAAAAATAATATTAAAATTTTATTTTAAAGCTTTATTTGAATTCCTTGAAATTCAGTGATTGGACAGAAGGATGTATGGAAGTGATCATAGAGAACAATGGGAACGGGATGTCTAGTGACAAAAAGTAATATTTTAATTTAATGATAAAAGAAATTATTTAAAAATAAATCTAAAAATCAAATCCTTTTTAATATAATTTTTATAATATTTAAAATTATTAATAATTTTCTAATATTAAATATAATAATAAATAGTTTTAAAATTATAAATATTAAATAAATAATTTAATAGTTAAATAAGGCAGGTAAGGAAAGGAAAGTGTTTTGCAGTTCACGTGGTTGGACTGTCTCAGGCTTTGTTGGGTTATGGCTTCAAATTCATTTGCCAAAAAAGTAATTTAATAATCACATTCCGTTAAAAGTTCCTACTCCACGTGGCCCATTTGCTAGAATGCGCCGGATAATTTAAAAGGTTGTCTTAACCGAAACTCCACTATCTTCTTCATTAATGATATCATTAATATGGCTACAAATAAATTTTTTAATTGCTTAAAATTATTATATTTAAATATTAGATAATTTATTAATATTATTATATATTATATGAAATTTGATATTTTTTATAAATAAATTGAGTATTATTAATTAATTTAAGTTGAACATAAATATTTATTATTTATTGGTTACATATAAATTTAGAAAAATATGATAGTGAAAGTTTTTATCTTATGCTATGCATAAAAAGAATCAAAATTATATATATATTTAAAATCTTTATTTATATGTATTGCTTACAAATATTTTAAAAAATATGACTTGTCACAAATAAATAATTTATATGAGAAATTTTAAAATATTTAAAATAAATAAAAATCAACTTAAATTAACTTTAAGATGTAAGCAACATATTATTTGAATGGAATGTTATTTAAAGATGCATATATTATATATCTTTCAAAAATGTGGCTCAAGATCACCTCGAATGAAAAAAGCAAATCTATATAATTAACATTAATTCATTTTAAAATTAAAATTTAATTGAATTGAGTTAAACTAATACATTAATTATAAAAGTATGTTCAATTTTCATCAATAAGAATACAAAATTCAACTAAAGCTAATATAAAAAAAACATTAGAAGCATAAGTTTAAATATATACCATACAAATTTGCTCTTATAAATGTGAATCAATAAAATATAATTTAATAGTAATTAATAAACACTATAATACTATATTCGATATTGTATTTACAATATTATAATTAATATAATTTTACAATATGTAAGTAATTATTTTATTGTTTAAATAAATTTTATATTAAATTAAATTATCATAAATAATTAATAAATTATAAATATAATTATAAAATGTTACAATTTACTATAAAATTTACCATAATTTGTCTTTATTTATGTGAATTAGGGTTCTTTACTTTTTAGATAATTTTTTATTTTAATTGTAATTTTTATGTTAAAATTTTAGATTTCATATTTGAAGATTTTTTTATTCTTATTCTTATGTTTAGGATTGGTTCTAAGTTTGAAATATAAATTTAAATTTGTAGAAATTTAGAATTATGATAACTAATATTATGCTAAAATAACTCTGTAAAGATAATGGTATTTTGGTTTAATTGATATGAAAATAGGCGTATGGAACTCATCTTATTTTCAGTACTCCAATAAGGTATTTAATAGACTAAAAATAAAATATTAAGTGTTATATTGATTACTAGTGAAGTTGAGATGTCACACTAACTAATCGCAAAAAGTTCAAAGGACAATTTGTGAGTTTGGGAGACAAATGTTAGAAACTCTAATTTTAGCTATCAATATTGCTAAAAAGGAAAAAAAAAAAAAACTTTTGAGATGTTTACCATCCATAAATAATGAAGTAAAATAACTCTAAAAGAATCCCTTCAAGGATCTTGGAAAAAAAAACACACCTTTTTGAATTTTCTTTATTTATAAACAAAAACTTAGATAGAACATAAAATAGGATTGTGCATGATTGAGTAGTTGTCCCGTATCATTATTATTTCTAATTAAATTTTTATGTATCTATTTTTGTGTTTTACAAGCAATTTATATTACATAGTGTTTGATTCTATTATAATTTAGAATTCATTTCATTTATAAATGAATTTATGATAGAATCTATTTACAAATAAATTTTTATATTTGATATAATACAAAATAAAAATATTTTTTAAATAGAATTAATTTTATATCTAGTTTAAGTGCAAATTATTAAAATATTTTATTTCAAAAAATATCCATATATTATTTTTTAAAAATTTTAAAAAGTAAAAGAAAACACACAAAAATAAAATAGAGAGTAGATAAAAAAGAAAAAAAGAGAAATAATTGAAAAAATCAAAAAAATAAATTCAAAAAATTTAAATCAAAGTGTTTTTGTCATAATAAAAATATATAAATCTTTATAACTTATTTGTAAATTCTATAAATTTAATAAATTTTTATTTAATTATAACTAATTTTAAATTGAAAATGATTTTATTAAATACTTTATAATATATTTCAATTAGAGATGACCAATGTAGATGTAACCAGATAGGCTTGAGTGCTGTCGCTAAGATTGCACCTGGCACAACGTTATCATTTCTGATATGGACCCACCTTCTCCTTTCTGCTTTGCTTTTCATCTTCTGGCCTTTTTCCCGCTTCTCGATGCATCAATCAATCGCATCAACGGTCATGATTGATCCCAATTGGGCAGTACAGTATTGCAGCCCTGTATGTCCCTGACCATCATGGTCATGTCGGCATGGTATATGTGGCGTACCATCACAATCTAGGGGATACAGCTATTTATACCTTTTGTGAAGTTTTTTTCTTTTTTCGCCCTTTTTGAAAAGTTTAAATAATTGAATTTTTTATATAAAAATTTATTAATATTTTATTAAAAATTATATATACAAATTTTTAAATATTATATTATAAATGTATATATATATTATAATATAATTTTCATATTTTTAGTTAATATTTTAAAATCAATTTATATATAGTATAACTAAAAATATAATTGTATTTAAATTATTAATAAAATTATTTACAAACTCCCTCATAAATAAACTATCAAAGTGATTTACAAATTTAACATACTCCGTCGATCCAATTTTTATAGATCATTTTTAATTTACATAAAAATTAAAATTTTAATTTTTATAATTAATATCATTACTTCTAATCATGTTATGATTAAAATATTTTAATAGTTTTTTAATGCAGTGTATAATAATTTTTTATCAACTCATTTACAAAAAGTAATTTTTGATATTCAAATAAAAAATATTATGTATTGAAACTCAAATAAAAATTTGCAAAATAATCTATAATTTTCAAGTCAAGAGAATAAAAATTAATTGTAAGTGCTGATATTTATATTAATTAATCAAAATATTTTAGACAATAATCATTAAATTAATAATTAAAAAAGAAAAATAATCTATATTTTTAGACCACCTAAAAGAAAAATAATTTATTAAAATTGAATAAAGAGATATTAAATATTAATAAATTTAAAATTAAATCATCAACGAATTCAACTAACACTCAAACTTTAGGGCTTATTTGTTAAATAAATTAAAATTCAATTTGATTTTTCAAATAACTCACAAAGATATTTAATTCATACACCCCTTGCGGTGGTGGTGGAGGTGCGTGCATGGCTAGCTTTTTTAGACCCCTATTATATTCTGTATTGGATGGAGTGAGAAAATATCTGCAAAATGCTCCCACCGGACCACAACCAGCGGCCTGCCTTGACCTGTTGGACCAATTACGCATTTTTGGAGTTATGTTAATCCAAAAATATTTATGAGGGTTTTCTTCTGAGTGATTAAGGAAAGTAAATTTTCACCATATTATTTAGGTAAATATTACCCAATAAAAATACTTGTCTATGTTAAATATATATAATTATTGTTTTCATTCTATCTTAACTGCAATTTTTTAAAATTTTTTTTATTTCATAATATCTATCATTTTAAAATATCAATAAAACTTTAATTATTTTTTAATTTCACCTTTATTCTTATTAAGTACAATCACTACATTTAATTAGAGTATTTCTATAAAAAAGAATAATTTAGTCATTTTTTCTAAAATATAATCTACTTAATAGTTTTTTAATTATTGTACAAAATTAAAAAAGATAAACAAGAAATGCGAAAATGAAATAAACACGAAAAAACGATATTTTGTAAAATACAATAAATGAAACATGCAAAAAAAATATAAATATAAAAAATAGAGATATATTTATAAATAGTTTTTCTTACATATATATATTTATAATAATTATTGAAGTAAATAATTATTAAAATAGATAAAAAAAATACTATTAAAAATAATAATTTAAATCAACAATAAAATTTTGAGAATATCTATTGCTTTGTCTTTTTGGCTCTTACATTTTCTCATTTCGTTGTAGAACTCTAACTTTTCCCTAATTTAATAATGAACCCTTTCTGTATTAGGATATCGGGACACAATAATCCAAGTCACAGTACTAAAATCACGACTTGTTTTATGAAATTCATTATTGATTTGGGTTAAGAGAGTTTTCCCAATATCCTCCATCCAATAATTTCTACTTTTTTTTTTACGAGTCATTATTAAACCTTATTAAATAATGAATCTCTCGTCCAATAAAGTTAAGAGCTAGAAGTGTGAAAATGTGTTTATTAAATTTTTAAAATTATAGAAACAGATCCAAAATGCTTCCACCCATTTTAATAAGTTTCATGAAAAAAAATATTTATGAAATACGAAAATACCTTCTTTTAAGATTTTCCATGTATCAAATTCAAACTTGTTGAATTATTGTGATACCTTATTAAGGGATGTAAAAAAATAAAATAATAAAAAATAATTTAAATATCATTTTTAACTTTTTAATCTGATTTATTAGAATTAATATTTAAAAATGATAAATATTTTGAAACTCATGTGAGTAATACACTCTTAAAATCACTTGATAAAAAATTTAATTTCAATTAACATATGAACATACTCAAATATATCGTTATAGTAAATGACAAATGAAAATAAATTATCGACGAGGTTCCACCCTAATTGGTATCATCATTTTATATAAAAATGTAAAAATGGAAGGTCTCAAAACTCAATTTTATCTTCTATTGATAAAATTCTTAATATTTATAAAAAAATAAAATAAAATATTATAGTTTTATTAATTAAATAAAAAATATTTTTTTATTATACATATGATGTACTTTAAAATAAAAAAATAATATTATCGATTCTGTTACTTGTTACTGAAATAATGTATATATTACAGTACAGTGAACAGGGGCATGACCGGTAAAACACTGTGTAAATTATAGGAATTTGAAAAAAGAGGAAAATGCCTTGATGTGCTGTAAATTTAGAACTCCAATGCCCAAGAGTATTTTTGTCGCATTGGGAAGACTGAATATTCTCTAATCATTATTAATTTAAGTAATTATAATAATAGCAATAATCATAATACGAAGGCAGAGAATTTTATAGCCCTTGTAATGTAAGGTAACGTAACCCCCAATAGGATCCTATTCCTAGGACTTATGCCTTATCCTATTCCTTTTGCTTGGGTATTTTGTCGCTCGGAAATTCGAACACATTTTTTTCTTTTAACCTTCCCATAAAATTTTTTTTAATAAAATGGGTAGATTAAAAAAAAAAAAGAAATTTTCAAAAACCCTTTTCTTAATATGGGTATTCTTACAATAATTTCAATTTTTTACTATTGAATTATTAAGAATTTCATGATATATTTAAGGTCAAAATAATTAATTATAATTTTTTCTACACAAATTGTTGGATAAAATAAAAAAAATACATGCAATTATTTTAACAAAATGCCAAGATGGGCAGTATGTAAATTTGTTTTTTTTTTTTTATGTAGGTTATAGTATATACCAATAATTGTATGGTTTCTAATTTTCATGAGAAGGTCTAAAATAATTGTACTATATAGCAGAAATAACTTTTACTTCCCACTCAACCTAGTCCAAACCATAGGTCTAATTATGAAATGGAACTTTAAATGATATAAAATTTTATTAGCATGCTTAATTAGTGATATGATATGATTAAGACTAAGACAGATGGATTAAATGTCCCTATTGGAGGTTTCCTGCCCTATTACACTGGGGTCGCTGTATCTGATCCTTTGGGCCACACTGTTTTACCCATCCATCAACAAATATTCCAGTACAGAACAATATCTTTGACGCGCAACCTAGCCACAAAAGCCATCAAATTCCATATGCTCCATATCCCT
>CATIWR010491125.1:0-16233 GCA_949677035.1 Omphalea diandra | reverse complement strand
ATTTTATTTTATTGTCATTATATTTTTAATAGTAATTATAGTTTTATTTTAAATTTTATCAATTTACCATTTAATTATATAATATAATATAATAATTATGAATAATAAAAAAATATTAGTCAACTTCAAATAGTTAAATCATACTAATAGAGTAGTTAAAATAATTTATTAATTTATGATTTAAATTTAATAATTAGGTCTAACAATAAATATTGCATAATATAGTTACATATTTTAATATTATTTATTTAAGAAAAATACAAAAGAAATATTATTAACAAGCTCCTATTATTGGTGATAATCTTTAATTATGTCTTATATTTAAATATTTATACTTCATTAGTTATTAATTTAGATGTAATTTAGATGATTTTATTATTGTTGTTATGCATTTTTTTAATATATATTGATTTTAATTATATTATAAATTTTTGGAAAAAATCACAATACCACCAGTTGCTACTATTATAATTTATCTGCGATATGTTGACATATCTACAATAAGACCACGCCTGCAATCGGGATTTAAGATTCTGCTCTAATGGAAGCAAATGTCATGGGCTCAAACGACTCCAGACAGAAACGCAGTAATTCTATTGGTGATGTGGTAATTTTACAAAAAAAACAAATATGGTTATGATGATTGTCAATGTCTCGAAGATGGCAGAGAGAATATAAAAGATTGAAGGTAATACTTGTAAATTGGCAATTTTGCTTATAAACAAATTAATAAGGAGAAAATAAAAGAATATTTTCCTTCTTTATTTTTTTTCCTCCCTGCATAATTTTCTAAACATAGGATTTAGCTAAAACAATAAAAGAAACAAGTTTTACTCAAAACAATGTGTATACAAACTAAACACTTGAAAGAGATTCAATATGATTCCTATGTTTTAGTAAAGAAGAAAATATTATGACTGAAACTCAAGTTTTGAAAGAATTCAATATAAAAAAAATTGTGTTTAATAATTATTTTATTTGAAAATTCTTTATTTTTTAAAAAACTCAATTCTATCATTTAGAGTTTGTTTGATATAACTGATAAATGCAGTTGATAGCTGATAGTGATTGCTGATAATTATTACTCTCTCCATCCCAAAATGATTAGTGAAATTTATATTTGGGAGTCCCAAAATTATTGACAATTTCTTTTTTGGTTGATAGTTAATCAAATAATTATCTAATATACCCTTATTAATTGACATATATTTTCATTATATCAATAAATTGCTGCTTATATTTTTTATTTTGAATTTGTACTTTCATTGCAAAGAATAAAATTATACTCTTCAATAAATTTTTTAAATTTCAATAATTATTTTACTACTAATATTTAAATATTATCATCAACTTTTGAAGTTTCAATAATAACTATACTTTATAAATGTTGATAAAATAAAAAAATAAATAGGGGTATTGTATACATAAAATAATTATAATTAACTAACTTTCTTAATTCCCGTGAAAATAAAATTTTGACAATAATTTTGTGACAAAGGGAGTAGCTAATAGTAGGTTGACATTAAATTAAGACTAACAATTACTGTTTATTCATAAAATGATTAATAATGATATAATGTTAATATTTTATATATTAAATTAAATAAATTAAAATAAAAATAAAATATATTTTTCATATATACCATAAGTTATCATTTTAAATTTTAAAATGCTGTAATTATTAATTATATTTATAAAATCTTCATAATTGTCAATGTTAATCAATGTATATGTCAATATATTTTTAATAATTAAAATATCCTTTATATAATTTTTATATAAAACTTATAAATAATAATTTAATATAATTTTTTTCATATAAATAATTAAAATATTATAATTTACAGTTAGTATTAAACAATAAAACTTTGAGAATAATAATAAAGTAAAAATAATTTTAATTTTTCTTTTGTTATTACTGGAAAGATTTAGCAAAAGCTCCCTGTGTGAGTTGATAAAAATTATAGTTTAAAGTTGTATCCACTATCAATTATTATTTTTATGATTTACCAAATATATATTTATTAGTTATTAGATGAAAAACTTTTATCAGTTGCAACTATCGGATATACCAATACTTCTTTGAAAAATAATTTAATGAGAAAGTCAAAAGCAAAATGATTTGGAGAGAACTTATTTCAATTAAAAATTTAGATAAAATTACTCTGTTAACCTTATAACTTAAATAAGCATTATGTTTGTTTAAATAAATAAGGCTATTTAAGAAAATAAAATGAATTCAATTCATTATAGATTTATTCCAAACAATAGAATTCAATTAAATTTTATTCTAAACTATAAAACCAAAATTGAAATTATTTGGATTTAATAAAACAAATAATAAAATACAATAAAATTAAAAAGACACAAAAATTTTGTAATTCGTCATAAGCATATGCCCATGGGCAAAGATAAGTTGATCCATTAACAAATTGAAGAATACAAAACATGATAGAGAAAACCACTCAAATCCTTAATGCAAATTCACTCAAATCTCACTCTCTTTAATCTTATAAATTCACTCGTGTTTATACTCATAAATTCACTCGTGTTTATACTCACGCTTAATTTGCTTGTTAGCTTGCTTGATGCATAACGCATTATTTATAAGTAGCATTAGCAAGTAGGGATGAGTGGCTATCAAGACAACTTGGTCATTAAATTGTGTGGAATAGTTTTTCAAGAAATTTTCTTTAATTTGAATGGTTTTGGATCAAAATTTTAAACACCATAGACATTCTTAGTTTGAGTCCCATCTCTCCTCCTTTCAGTTTAGGGCTTTTCCCACCATAAATGCAGTCAATTGTGAAAAGAGAAAAAAGGAGAAGCACTTTTCATGCTCATGTCAGCCCTCTTTCTTGGGTTGAGGATGAAAAGAGTTAAAACCTTGTGGTGAGTATGTCATTACCTTTTTAAATAACTCTTGACAATCTGCAAAAGTAAAGCATGGTTCTATCTCCTTAACATATACAATATAATGCTTTGGTAAGTCTGTTCAACTGAGTACAAGAATTTTTATATATATATATATATAAGAGTTTTGCCTTTATATACAAAATTTTTAGAAATTGAACTTGAACTGATTTTCTTGTTGATTCCCATTATTATGTTATCTTTGTTGATATGACTTTACATGCCATATACAAATTTCTTTTTGTTACCACTCAGAGTAATATTAGGCTTTCAAGAAACTTTCTTTAATTAGAATGCTTCCAAAATTTAATTTAGATTGTTACAAAATCAATTCAATTATGGCTGTCACAAAAAATTCAAGGCATAATATAATAAATCTCCATCTTGACTTGAAATTTATTTATCTTCAATGTCACAAAAAATTAATGAATTTCACTATGCTTTCTCCATTAGCGTTGTAAGGACATAACTTAAGTATGATAAATACCAACCAATTCCAAACAATGCTTAAGCTTGCTTACTGTAAGAGGTTTAGTCAACATGTTAGTTAGATTATCTACAGTATAATTTGTATTAGCATAACCAACCATATTATCCTTACTCCTAAATTCTAAATAAAAATTAGAAATTCTCCTTAAATATCCCAAAATCCATTTAATTATTTGCTAATGCTTTTTATTAGGTTAGACATATATTTACTAACAACACTAACTACATGTGAGATGTCAGGATGAGTACGAACCATAACATACATGATATTATCAACAACACTAGCATAAGTGACATACGACATGTACTCAATGTCTTGTTTTAATCGTGATGACATGACAACGAACAATCTAAGGGAGCAACAAGGGGAGTACTTATAGGTTTAGCATTTTTCATATCAAAATGCATTAAAACTTTCTTAATAAAACTCTTTTGAGTTAGATATAATTTACTTGCAATTATGTCTTTATAAATCTCCATATCTAAGATTTTCTTAGTTGCACCTAAATCTTTTATTTCTAATTCACCACTCAATTCTTCTTTTAACTTATTGATTTCAAACATGTTCTTGGTAACAATAAGCATATCATCAACATAAACCAACAAATAAACAGAAAAGCTATCACCAAGTTTTCTAAAATAAACACAACTATCACATTGGCTTCTAAAATAGCCATGTCCAATCATGAAAAGCATTGAACTACTTATTTAATTGTCGAGAAGACTGTTTCAAATCATATAACAATTTCTTTATCAAACAAACATGGTTTTTCTTACATTCAATCTCAAAATCCTTAAGTTGTTGATGTATATTTTCTCCTCAAGCTCACCGTGCAAAAAAGCAGTCTTAACATCAAGTTGTACCAAATTTAAATCATATATGGCAACCAATGCAAGTAAGATGCAAATAGAGCTATGTTTAACAAGTGAGAAAAATATCATTAAAGTCAATACCTCAAATGTGACTATAGCCTTTTACCAATCACATCTTGTATCTAACATCTTCAACACCTGAAATTCCTTCTTTCTTCTTAAAGACTCGTTTACAACCAATGATCTTATTGTTCTTAGGCGATTTGGCTAAATCCTAAGTTTTGTTCTTATGGAGATCCTCTACCTCTTCTTGTATAGTCATTAACCATCCTCATAAGAAATAGCTTTTGAATATGTAAAGGGTTCGCAAACACCATCTGTTTCTTGTGCCATAGGTAAACTAGGGGTGAGTACGGTTCAATCCAATTTGGAGATTTGAAAATCTCCAAAACTAGATTGAAATTTCAGAGATTTTAAAAATAGAAAACTGGTACCGTCTCAATTTTTCAGTCTAGTTTTGTTCAGTTTGTTACAAATTCAGGATGATTCAGTTCAGTTTGGTACCGATTAGGATATTCGATTATTTTAATTTATTAAAAATTAAAAATTACATTTTTTTATGTTTATGAACCAAGATAAAATAAAATATATATTTTTCACTTTTAATCATTCAAGGAGTAAAATAAATAAGTGATAATTTAATAAATTATAACTAATAACTCATACATTAAATGTTAAATTAAACTTTTTAACGTTTTACTACTAATTTATAATTAATAAATAGTATAATTATTAATAATATATACTAATTGATTGAGTTGACTAGTAAAACTAATAATTAATATATATATATATATATATATATATATATAATTTGATTTTTTAGTTCATAATGGTTATAATATGGTTCAGTTTGGTTCTTGATTTAGGTAATATAAAATCTCTAGTATCGTACCGTTTAAAAAAAAGGTACGGTTTAATTTGGGTATTTTACTATTCAAGTTCGGATGTTCAGTTTTGGTCTAATTCGGGAATCTCCAAGTCTCATGCTCACCCCTAGCCAGTGCATATGCAACATAATATGTATCAAGTAATCTCTAAGGTATTTTCTTCTCTCTCATTAGCTTTTGACTAGTAATAGAATGTTCCTCCTATGGTGATATGTGCCTTCCAACAGGAGTAGACAACTAAATTAGGTCTTCTTGAATAACATCATTTTGTGGATTCAAACTCTCTTCCTCAAACTCCATCTCTTCAACAAAATCTTTAACACCTATATCAGATGAAACATAAGACTCCTTTCTCAGTTTAAGAATATCATATTCATGAAACATAACATCTTGCCTAATTACAATTTTAGGAGACTTTAGATCACGAAATCACACCCTATATTGCTTAATACTAGTAAGGTAACCAACAAGTATGTTATTTTTAGATCTAGGCTCTAGTTTATTTTTATTAATATGAACATAATAGGATAAATATCCTCAAATCATAATAATTAGTAAGGTGTCCAAACCATATCTCTTCTAGAGTCTTTAAATCAATAATTATAGATGGAGAATGATTGACTAAATAGCAAGCTATAAAGCTACTTCTATCTAAAAAACATTAGATAAGCTAGATTGGATAACATGCAACGGGTTATTTCTAAAAAATCCTATTCATGTGTTTGGATATGCCATTCTACTGTAGGGTCTCTTTGACTGTAAGATGTTTGACAATACCCTTATCCTTATAAAAGTTATTAAATTCACTATCACAAAACTCTAATCCATTATATGTCTAAAGATGTTTAATTTTCTTGCTCATTTGCTTTTCTATTAGAGCCTCCCATTGCTTAAAAGTTATAAAGATATCATTCTTATGTTTCAAAAAATAAATCCATAACTTTCTAAAGTAGTCATCAATGAAGGTAAGCATGTACCACACCACCTTTCAAAGAACACGAACAGGCCCCCTACAGAATGAATATAATCCAAAATACCTTAATATTGCAAACTCAAGTGCTGAAGTTGATTATTTTTTGTTTACCAAAATGAAATGTTCATAAACACTCCAACTTTGATGTACTTTGGCCATAAAAAAAACCTTTTTTACTCAAAACTTCTAAACTTCTTTCACTCATGTATCCCAGCCTTATATGCCATAATTTACTAACATCAAAATTCGATAGAGAGTAATAGAAATTAGTAATTGTACCTGTCACAGGAGATCCCAAAAGCACATATAATGTACCAGTTTGTTGAGCCTTCATCACAATAAAATCACTGTTTATAATCTTCACAAGGCCATTTCCATCAAAAAATTTATGACCCATGATTTTTAAAGTGCTCAAGGAGATAAGATTCTTCCTCACGTCTAGAACATGTCACACTTTAGTCAATGTTCTCACCATATTGTCGTGCATTCTCATTTTAATTGTACCAATTCCAACAATCTTTTAAGGTGCAACATCGCCCATCAGCACAACTCTATTAACATATTCATAAGTGAAGAGCCAATCTTTGTTAACACAAATATGGTATTAGCAAATAAAATCTAAATACCACTTATCCTTAGGTCTGAATTCACTTCAATTACCAGGTGAACATCACACTCCACTCATCCTTCACAATATTGGCTTTTATGGACTGATCAATCTTCTTTTGATCTTTCTCTTTATTTTTTTGCTTATTTTTAAACTTGTCATAATCAATTTTAATGTGCCTTTTTTTCTTACAATAGTTGTAAGTCAAATTTCTATATTTAAATTTGGATATAGACTCGAACTTATCACTGCTGTCAAAATCTCTATACCTTGATCTTCTCTTGGTAATTAGGCCTTTTGTTGGACTATCATCCTAGAAATAAGCTCTTTATCCATAAAATAAAGTTGATTTTACCTTCTTTAATGTTAGAATACTCTTACTAAAAATTAATGTATCTTTAAAGTGCTTTTACTAAAAATTAAAGTATCTCTAAAGTGCTTATATGATGGAGGCAAGGAATGAAACAACATAAGACCTTGGTCTTCCTCTTCATACTTAATATCTATATTTTTCAAATTCATAAAAACAGACTTGAATTCATTAATATAAGATTTTAAGAATGTACCTTCTATTGTAGTAAACATGTGTCTACGATGCTTTGCAACCAATTTCGTCATGAGGTTTTTCATCTTGTACAAGGATTCAAGTTTAGCCCACAAATCTGTGACAATCTTTTCATTAATGACTTCTCACATAATCTCGTTCGATAAATATAATTGAGTGGCTTTTAGGGCCTTCTTGTCTTTTTTCTATGTTTTCAGTATACACAATGGCACATTGCCCAATAAAACTTTATGTAACCCATTCTATTTCAAGATATCATGCATCTTAACTTACCACAAAGCGAAATTCATATTGTTATCATACTTCTCAGTATCAAATTTTGTCATCTCTATAATTAATCTCAAATAAATATCAGACTAGCTCTGTACCAATTTGTTATAACAAAATCAAAATTATTTAGGTCTAATAAAATGCAACAATAAATAAAACAAAATTGAGAAGCATAAGCCTACGTCCATAGGTGAAGAGGAGCTGAAAACCATCAATAAATTGAAGAATATAATATATGATAAATAAAATCACTCAAAACCTAAACACACCCAAATTTCATTCATACTAACCTCATAAATTCACTCATACTTACACTCGCACCTAGTTTGATTGTTAGTTGGTTGATGAATGAGGAGCTATCCAGAATACATTATTTATAGATAGCAATACTTGATTAGTAAGTAGGGATAAGTAGCCATCAAGACAATTTTATCATCAAGTTTTGTGTAATAGGCTTTCGAAAAACTTCCTTTAATTTGAATGGCTTGGATCAAATTTACTTGGCTGCTGCTCAAAGCAATATTAGCTTGTAAGTAACTTTCTTTAATTAGAATGCTTTCATAATTCAATTTAATTACTATTCCTACAAAATTAATTCAATTATAGTTGCCACAAAAAATTCAAGGCATAATACAACACAAATAATAGAATTCTATCACCAAATAAAATTCTCTCATTAATAGACTTCTTTTATTCTCTTTTCTTACAAGCTTTGTTTTACTAAGGGCCTATAAACTGGATTTGGTGTTATTGGTGAGAGTATAAAAGTATCCTTTAGTTATTATTAGACGTAATTATGATATTTGCCATTTGCATATAATTCACTTTATTTGTTTCTTAACCAAAACCACGGAAATCTAAACTAAGGCCGGAAGAGAACGCTGGTTTTCTCTTCCTTTGTTTAAATCTATACAAACTCTATCATGCCCAAGAAACTGATGGTCTCAGCACTACCAAAAATCTGTCTTGATTGCATTACGACCAAGGTATTTAAGTAAAGAACTTGTCTGATATATTTATTTATCATTTAACACTTCCAATTTCTTAGTAATAATGTGTTTCTAGTTCTTGTGTAATATCGCAGGCTCTGTTCAAGCTTCATTTGCCTACTCCATTGTTTGATACAAATAGCCTTCATATTTATGTACATTGTTCAGAGGATAACTGCTTTCCTCCAGCAGGAGTGTCACTTCTTCAGACGAGTGACTGCAATCAATACATTTTTTATTTCCCATTTTAACAAAGTGGGCCTAATATTTGTTTTTGGGCCCATGGGATCCAAAGATCCTGGAGAGAGCAAATATGTAATTTCAAACGCACCTGCAAAAACCCTAGCTCCTCTCTATATCTTAACAAACCCCCACTCTGTTCATTTCTGTGCGCCTCCACTGTTCTTTGATTCCTAAACCTCTTTTCAACCCCTAATTGCTGCCTTAAATCTCTCACCCCCTAACCAACCATGCCGCCAAAGTTGGATCCGAGCCAGGTGGTGGACGTCTTTGTTAGAGTCACCGGCGGAGAGGTTGGCGCAGCTTCATCTCTCGCTCCAAAGATAGGTCCACTCGGTCTCTCCCCAAAGAAAATTGGAGAAGATATCGCTAAAGAAACTGCCAAGGACTGGAAAGGCTTACGTGTCACCGTCAAACTAACCGTTCAGAACCGTCAGGCAAAAGTAATGGTCGTTCCTTCCGCTGCTGCTCTTGTCATCAAGGCGTTGAAGGAACCGGAGCGCGATAGGAAGAAGACTAAGAATATAAAGCATAGTGGAAATATTTCGCTGGATGACGTCATCGAGATCGCTAAAGTAATGCGACCGAGATCTATGGCTAAGGATTTGAGTGGGACCGTGAAGGAGATATTGGGCACCTGCGTTTCTGTTGGGTGTACGGTAGATGGGAAGAATCCAAAGGATCTGCAGCAGGAGATTACTGATGGTGAGGTTGAGATTCCTCTTGATTGATTAATTTAGAGTGGCAAGAATGGAAATTAATGGATATTTGTCCTTTTTTTTTTGTTTTATGTTTGTTATTATCAGTTTTGGGTTGTTGTTGAAACAGTGTTATTTAGTTTTTATGAAGAAGAATTATTGAAGTTGTTATATGAATGAGGAGATGTAAGGTTAATTTACTATGCTGACATGGAAGTTTTTTTTGTGATGCTTAAGATTTTAGCTTGTTTAATGCATTTGCTTATGCAATAGATTGAATGAGTTTTCATTTCTAATTTTGATTACTGCAGCTTGTTTCATTTCTAGTTGAATAATTTGTAGGATTCGGAAAGGGTTTTAGTGATGATCCCAGTCTATTTATTTATATATTTTCATGGTAGCAGAATTCTATTAACTGTTAAAGCTAGATGCTAATTGGTAATGTGCAATGTTACTACTGGTTTGTCTGAATAAGCAATGCCTACTGTGCTGGCACTTTCTTATAATGGCTGAGAATTTAGCTAGATTAGTTCATTTGCTTATGTGATAGATTGCATGATCAATCATTTCTAATATGGGTAGTTGAGAGTTTGAATCCCATTTTACTTTTTAGCATTCTCTTGTTATAACTGAAGATTTTTATGGCTAATGTGCAATGTCAGTGTTGATTTTCCTAGATAATTGATGATCTGATGATTTAGGGCTAATCTTAGAAATGGGTATTAGTTGAATTTCTCTTTTACTGTCTACGGGAGTTTGAGTTTTTTTTTCCCTTATCCTCAATAAGAAAGTGTCGGGATTAATGTTGATGTTATGAAACATTTGTAATGTTACTAAAGGTTTCATAGCTGCAAATGAAGCTGCCGTTTGGTGTTAGAATTAATGCTGTATTTTAATTTATTATCGGCATGGATATTATTGGTATTTGATAGGATCACAACATTATACTTGTGGACTTTGAACTATGAAATTGAGGCAATTATAATAGGCTTTCCAATTCATTAATCCATATGGTCTGCCAAATCTTTCTATTTAGTAGTGTGCTTAAGTGCCTGTTTGAAACTAGGCGTGGTTAATTTTCTGCTTGCTTTGGTTGCATGGTTTTTCTTAGGTTAGCAATATGCACCTTGACTATAATTAATACATGGACCTCTCTTTGACTGCCATTTGTGTGAGAATTAGTTCTGTGTGTTTTGATTTGGTACTGGCATGGTCAGTTTGTATGTGGCAGCATTGTTTAATGGGCTTGAAGTGTGTGTTATTCATCTTATTATTTCTGTATCATAGTTCTATAATGGAGCTTGAAAGTTGAAACTGGCATATTCATTCTGTATGAGATTTGTTACTAGACATCTGAGCATATATTGTTACAAGATGCTATAATGAAAGGCTGAGCTTGTTATTTGCAACATTTGTTTTCCTAAGCTAGGCGCAAAAATGTGCAAAATTATGTGATTACGTGATATGGATGCAAAATGATTAAATCTCGGCAAGAATGACTTGTCATAGTTTTGTCAAAGTAATTGGCAGGATTATTATTAATCCCGCTCTTGTTGTTAATGCAATTTCCCCCTTGGAGTCCTAGGAGGAGGTGGTGCATTTAAAATAAATGCATCTAATTTTACTTGTTTAGTAGCTATGGTTTATTGCAGATGATGCTGATTTTTCCAGATAATCAATGGCTTTAGGGTTTCGGAACAAATTGTGCAAATCTATATTGGTTGTATTTCTGTTTTCCTGTGACAATGTGGTAATGGTGGTGTTGATTACTGGACGTTAATGTACACCACTCTTGAAGCCGCCATTTTGTGTGGGAATTGATGTTATGGATTATTATTGGCATTTTCTGTGTTGGTAGGAATATCAGAAATCTGCAAATTAGTTTCAATGGACCTTAAGGCTTGAACTACTATATTTGGCTTAGGATTTATTATCCCACGGGATTGCTTGCGCTATGCATAATTTATGGAGTGGGTGCGAAATGTGTCTTAGATGGGCTTGAAGGATTTTAAGTACTTTGGATTTTGGGGTAGCTTGGCATGTGGCGTTTTAAGAATTATCATAACTATCACCATATAATGAAACTGCCTTCTACCGAGTTTGTAACCTTTATTTTCGATGCCTTCATGTTTGTTAGCAGCTAGCCTAAGCTCTAAGTTACGTTAGCAACTTGTAGGGAGTGCAACTGAGCAGCTGATTACGGGCCTGTTTGGTTTTGTTGGTTGTTATTGATAACTGATAATTGGCTATTGATTGAAAATAAATGTTTGATAAAATTATTATATCATTGATTATTGTCTATAAATATAATTGATGTAGATATATGTTTTAATTAGTTAAATAAATATATTTTAGATTTTAAATTTTTAAAAATAATATATATATATATATAACATTAATTACGAATATGATAGTAATTTTAATAATAATGATAATAAAATTTATTTAATTAATAATTTTTATTATTAAATAAAATTAATAATAAAATAATTTTTTTATTAGAATTAATATAAAAAGTTAAGAATATATTTATCATTTATTTAAAAAAGTTGAATCAATTTTTGAAAATTAACTAAAGATATTTTTATATGAAGCTGTTAAATAATTTTAATTAAATATATATATTTTATTTTTTATAAATTAATAAATAAAAGACTCGTAAACACAAAAAAAAAAAAAAAAAGAAAAAAAAAGTATCCCTTGCGGGGCTAGAGGAGTCCTTTATTCCAGTAGTTCAATCCTTGTGTCGGCCCATTGAAGATGCTTTAGGTCATGTGCTTTTGTTTTGAGCTCTTCATCGATTCACTTTTATCTCTAAATCAGTATTTTCAGAATCAGATCTAATTAATCGGTTAAATTAATAAAATTGAAAATTGATCAGTAATTTAATTCAGTTCAGTTTTAAAAATTAAATATCTAAAAATCAGTCAAAATTGAAAAGAACTGTCAAAATAAAAAAAAAAACTTAAAATAAAAAATTGAATAAAATTGATCAATTTAAAAATTGTCGTTTTGTGAAAATTTTAAAAAATTATACTATTTTACTCAATTTAAATTTATAAAAATACTTTCATTAGTTTATTATATTATATAATTTTTTAATTTTATACATTTTTCAAAAAATACCTTATTAAACTGGATCAATCTGATTGATTAAGTTGATTAAATCAAAAATCGATTAGCCGACTGATTTGATTTTTGATATGAATTTAAAAATATTGAAAAAAAATACATGTAAATGCCTTATGTGTGAGAATTAGTGTGATCAGTCTTAAAATTAATTTTAAACAATTGTTTACCATGATCAAATAATTATATATAATATAGTCACATATTATCATTTTATGTTTATGCAATAAAAAACTGACATATAAAAAAATTCTAAATAAAAAGTTAAAAATTCAATTATCATATAAAAAAGTCCTTCTAACTAAAAAATTAAGAAGCTATGATTATATAAAAAAAATTTTGATTAGAAAATTAAAAGATCTGAAAAGTAAAAATTCTAAAAGTTTCTAAACAAAAAGTTTTAAAATTTTTAAAAGTAAAAATTTATTTAAATAGAAAACTAAGGTTTAAACTAATTTCATGGATTATTTAAAATTCTAAACATATAGGAATTAGAGAAATGCAAATAAAGCTAATTAACTTTACTTTGTTTGAGAGTACTTTTTTAAGAAGGTTAATAGATTTTAATTTTCTTAAATTTTTTTATTACCTCTCAATTTCAGGGTTAATAAAAATAGACATTTAGAAGAAAATGGATGTAAACTTTTAACTTTAATTTACTCTTATTTACATTAAAAATACTCACAAATAAAATTAATTGGTTAACCTCATCTATATTTTATTCTTTAACTCCTCCAACTCACTCCCATGTAAGCCCCTAATTTATTTCATTGCTTTATATCATAGTTCACGAGCTTGAAAGGTTGAGCGTATTACCATGATACCTAATAATCTAAAATTTAATTATTAATTTTTTTTATTTTTATTGATAGTCTATTACTATACTTAATTACTTCATTAGTAGATTATTAACAATTACTATTTAACAATCAATATAAATAAAAATAAATTTTCTTAACCCCCACATTGCATTTAAATTTTCTTAACAAGCAATATAAATAAAATTTTCTTCTAAAAAAATATAAATAAATTTTTCTTAACAATCAATACTTAATTACTTCATTAATATATTTTTATTCATATTGATTATTTATTACTATACTTAATTACTTCATTAGTAAAGTAAAATTTATCTATAAAAATATTTATTACTTTTTTATTTTTATTATTTAAAAATAAATGCATTTAGCTTTTTCTTTATCTTTTCTCGATCTGCTAATAGTTATATTTAACAATCAATAATATAATATTTCCTATACTATTTGATGCTGCCAATATGCTCATTAAGTAAAAAGATCAAACTTTCATTTACTCCTTGAATTTTATGTAAATCGATTTACTAATTTGACTAAATCAAAGTAAATATTTTTATTTTTTATAAAAAATAATTTATTAAAAATTAAATAATAAAATTTATTAAAAGTATTATTATTTAATAAAAGCAACAAATGCACTCTAGATGATAAAATCTTTTACTGCCCAAGAAGTAAGTAGCAATAAAAACGCTTACCCAAGGAAAGTAAGCACAAATTTTTATAAACAGTATAAAATTCTTTTTTTAGACTGTTCAACACATGAAAATCACAAAAAAGTTGAGATAAAAACTACTAAGCAGGCTAAATTTCAAATAAGTGATAGGTAGATTTTAATCAAAATAGTGAATATAGCAACACAAACTAGCCCTCAAAATGCAGCATAAAACACCTAAAACTTAACACAAAAATAGTCCTAAAACTCAACATAAAACAATCTATAACTCAATACTAGAATCTTCATTCAAGTCCTTATCATTTTCAATACTGCCATCGTCTTCAACTTCCTCAAGTTCTGTTTCATTTGAATCAGCTTCAATCTCTTCAAGAATCTGTTGTGAACTTGGGCCGCTTGAACTTTCCCTTGACTTAACTAACTTTACTTGGTCTTTAGTGGAAATAAACTCGCTACACACTTTCCATGGCAATAATTGTATCCAGACTAAGTGGTGTTATGAGAGATTTCCTATATATATATATATATATATATATAGCCTTAGTTGTTTTTCCACAAAATGAACACGTAACTACATTTAGGGTCTAGCAAAAAGTTGTATTTCCGTCTAAGAGTCCTTGTTATCAGTGGGTACTGATGCATCAAAGGCATATGATATCTTAAGTAATAAGACCATAAAAATTAGAATTTGTAGGATCTAAATAGAAACACACAGTCCGATAATAATACATAGAAAAAATAAAGAAGTTGAGAAAAAAATTTTAAACATTGATTTGATAGAAAGAAACAATGAAAGGTTTTAGATTTGTTAAGAAGGTTGGAAGATAATTGGAAAAGTAATAATTTAGATTAGAAATTAAGTTTAAGGCTTAAAGATATTTTTTGAGTTCAGCTTTTCATTTACTATTTTAATAGAAAAAAGGCAGTAAAAATAGTATAAATATGTAACAATTTAATTAAAGAATATAAGACACATATATGGAGAAGAGAGAAGTATACAGTCAATGGAAATTTGATGAAATAGTTTAAAAAAAAAAAGGAATGGAATAGAGATTTTTTTTTTCTTTGTTAAAGAAAAAGAGAGCTCCAAGATAATTTGGTGAAAAAGTTGAATAGTGACATTTAAAAATAAGAAAAACTTACTTTTTTTTTTTCTTTTTGTTCCTAGTGGGACCATGATTGCAATTTAGAGTGAGTACAGTTTAGTCCAATTTAGAGATTTGAAAATCTCTATAACCGGATTGAAAATTCAGGAATTTTAAAAATGAAGAATTGGTACTGTCTTGAATTTTCAATTTGGTTGGGTTTCTTATAAATTCGAGACGTTTCAATTTGATTTTTTGGATTTTTCAGGACAATTTAGTTCGGTTTAGTATCGATTCAGATATTCATTTATTTTAATTTATTAAAAATTAAACGTTACATTTTTTTTATCTTTATGAACCAAAATAAAATATTTTTTTTATTTTCACTTTTAATCATTCAAAGATTAAAATAAATAAGTGATCATTTAATAAATTATCACTAATAACTTATACATTAAATGTTAAATTAAACTTTTTTGTGTTTACTACTAATTTATATTTAATAATTAATAAATTTCTAATTATTAATAATATATACTAATTGAGTGAGTTAACTAGTAATATATATATATATATATATATATATATATATATATATATATATATATATATATATGTGAAATTACAGTTCGGTTTGATTTTTTTGATTCAAAATGGTTATAATATGATTCAGTTTGGTTCTCATTTTGGATAATATAAAATCTTCGGTACCACCACATTTTAAAAAAATTGATACTATTCAGTTCGAGTATTTTACTATTCACATCGGAGATTTTCAGTTTCAATTCAATCTAATTCAGTTATTTGATCTAATTCGAGAATTTTTTAAGTCTCGTACTCACCCCTAGCTGCAATTAAAAGTTTATTCACTTTACAGCCACAATTGTCTACCTTTTAATTGATGGAAATTCTAAAATTCCTAAACATTTATTAAAAATCAGATTTTTAAACAAATAACATAAAAAAGTAATGGGTCATTTTAAGGTATAATTATCTTACCATACCACTTTAAATTTTAATCACT
>CATIWR010490944.1:0-26858 GCA_949677035.1 Omphalea diandra | reverse complement strand
TATATATATATATATATATATATATATATATATATATATATATATATATATATATATATATATATAGATATATCTAATAATTCAAGTTTAATATATGATATGACATTACATTATGTGTATTGTACTCAAACTCAATACTATTTTTTTTAGTATAAATTTACTCATATCCATTACTTAGACAATTCAACTATTACCTGATTTGATTGGATAGAATTTAAATAGGTAGTTGCAGGTAATATACAAATTGTCATCTCTACAATTGGCTAACAGTTACTGGCGCAATCAATAAAAGTTCTAATTTAAAATATTAAATAATATAAATATAAAGTGTTTGTAGTCTAAATTTTATTATAATCTTATAAATATTTTTAATAACTTTAAATGCTAAAAAAATATTTTTATTTTTATAAATGAATTATTTTTTATGAAATAAATGAATCTCAATTAGGGAATAATTGAATACACTTGTCGAATTATATATATATATGTCTTTTTTTCTTTGTACATGTTAGGTAAGGTATAGGTAAACATGACTCATTTAGAACTTATTTGATTTGGTGTTTGCTAGTTTGAATTCAGTGATTGAGTATTCAAATACTTCAAAAAAAATATTTAGTAAATATCAGCATTTCAAAAATTAATATTCAGCGTTTATAAAATACAACTAAACATTAAATACTAGTTTTTTTAGTATTCAAAATATAATTTGTTGGACTATGTTTATTTAACCTAAGTCATGAACCTCTTTTAATATTGACAATAGAGATTTATCAATTCTAATGTTTTCATTAAGTGTTGTTTTGCATATTATAAGTTAGTTTTTGTCATTGGAAGTTGGATGGAGTTCAAATCTCCAACCTTGTAAAGTTCACTCAAATTCGCGGTGAGTGTATTGTAAATCACGACCGTGAATTAGTCACGAGGATGAAGTTAGGGGAGAGGAATTCGCGGATAACTTCACTGTCGCGACACACCCAAAGTTGGCAAAGCCTTAGTCACAGAAGAATTTGCGATGTGTGTCACGCCTTAGTCACGACCGCAACTTTCATAGTGACAAAGGAGGAAACCAAAGCCACAATCACAGCTTGCCAAGTGTCTCAGGTGTTCGTTAAAGATCAAAAATCGCGAGGGCAAAAGTTTGTTCTCAACCGCAACTCAAGTAGTTGAAGTTTCCTCTTCAAATAGAGAAATTCGCAGTCTCAGTCGCGCCCAAAGCATTGATATCTCGCGACCGTGACTTTTAAGAGTGGTTAAAACACAATGATTATATTTTCCTAGATGACCAATGAATAGCTGACACGTGGACTAGCCATTAGACACAAACGGTGTTTTCAGCCATAATTGGAAATTCGCAACTGCAAAATTATAGTAGCGACAGCGACTTCAGCCTGACAAGCATTTAATGTTGAATCTGCCTAGCACATCTTAGAGATTTGTTGATAGTTTTAGTCTAACGTCTCTTTGGTGGATATAAGCTATAAATACTCTACCAAACAGATATAAATGCAAAAGAATTCATTAATTTGTAATCATACTCTTGCTAATTTGTTACACATTCTTTCAATTCTTATTTATGCTTTAGTGATCATTTGGTGTGAGCAATAAACACCATTGTAAAAGGTTTTAATGTGAGCCTTAAAAAAACTTGTAACAGGTTTTTAGTGTGAGCCTTGAAAACATTTGTGAAAGGCTTTAATGTGAGCCTTGAAAACATTTGTAAGATATTTTTGTGTGAGCCTAGAAAACACAAGTTGTAAAAGTTTGGTGTGAGCTTAGAAACACCTATTGAGTTTAGTGAAACACCAAATTGTAGAGAATTGGGGAGTGGATGTAGGGTTAGTTAACACCTGAACCACTATAAACACTTGTGTCAATTTCTCTCTTTTTCTACTTAATTTTTAAATAACTTATCCCTCATTTATTTTTAATTGAACACCAATTCAACCACCCTTCTTGGTGCCTTAGGCCAACAAGTGGTATCAGAGCCAAGTCTCACAAACAAACCTTAATTGGGTGAGCAAAGATCATGGCACAAGAGGGAATCTACTCACACGTCAAGCCTTACTTTGATGGATCCGACTATACTCATTGAAAATATAGGATAGAGATTTATCTTGATACAGATGGAGTGGATCTTTGGGATGTTGTAGTCAAAGAATGGAAGCCACCCACCAAAGTAGTGGATGGAAATGAAGAACTTTTTCCAAGAAAAGAATGGGTTAAAGCCCATAGAAGGTCAAATGGCAAGAACAAGAGAGTCATGATAATTCTTCTAAGCTTTTTCTCAAGGGAAGAGATTGGAAGAGTATAACACTACCAAACAACTCATGTCATATGGAAGACCCTAGAAAACTATCATGAAGGCATAACATTTGTGAAATCAAGTAGGTTGGAAATGTATGTGACAGAATGAGAGCTCTTCAAGATGAAAGACCATGAAAGCATCACCGGAATGACAAATAGACTTCTTTCTATTGTCACAAACATGAAGAAATTTGGAAGGAGTCTCACCAACTATAAGGTAAATACTAAAATCCTTAAAACTCTTCCATTAGATAAATTTAGTGCAAGAGTATGCAGCATTCAAGAGTCCAATCTGGAGATTAGGAAGGTTCGTACGAATGTTTTAATAGGCAAACTCTTAACTCATGAGTTAGCCTTAAAAAATGATGAGGAAATGAAGAAATTGAGGGGCCAAAGAGAAAAATCAGAAAAACTTGAAAGAAAAACCTTGGCACTTAAATCTTCAACCAAAGACAAGGAAGTAGAAACTACCTCAAGTGAAGAAGAGAGTGAAAAAGAAGAAGAAAAGTTAGAATGCTCTTAAGAAGGACTAAAGAGCTTATTAGAAGAAGAAAAGAAAGAAGGAACTTTAAAAAGACAATTCGTAATCTTAGAGAGAGATCAAATGAAGTCACTTATTATAAGTGTGGCAAGCAAGGTCATATCAAACGTGATTATCCCAAGCTAAAGAAGAAGAAGAAATGGGATAAAGAGAAGAGAAAAAGCTTCAAAGCCACTTGGGATAATAGCTCAAGTGAGGATGAAAAGGATGAAAAGATTGCCAACATATGCTTCATGGCTCAAGAAGACTTTCCTAATGAGGTAAGCACTTCATCTCATTCTCATTCAAATTATGATAACTTAGATGATGTAGATGAAGAGCTTTTAGAAGCTCTTACTATGAGATGTGACAAGTATAAGTAACAAATGAAATCTTACAAGAGAAAATGCTCAAAATTAGAGGATGATTACAAATCCCTTGATGACCTTGTAAATGAATTGAGGACTTCAAATAAAGAACTCAAAAAATTAATGGAAAATCTTTCCAAATCATTTTCATCATTAGCTTCATTAAGAAAAAAGAATGATACTCTAAAGGGAGAAGTCATTAAGCTTAGAAGCTCTATCCCTAAATTTCATAAAGGTAAGTAAGCTTTCGATACACTCATAGTATCATAAAGGTCACCCTTAATTAGACATGGTTTAGGCTTCAATGGAGCCTCCTCATCCACATCATCACCTATTACATTCATTAAAGCATCAAAACCTCAAACTTCAAGTGTTAAGGTCATGGGGAAAAAAGTGCTTTAAGTACTAAATTCCTAATGCCTAAAGGTAAAGGGAAAGCAAAAAATGGCTCAAGGCCAACTTCAATAAAGGCCAATCATGCTTACATGTATAACAAGAAACATGCTTACACACACAAACACAAATAATTCTCTACTACTCCTCATCACTCATGCACTTGCATGCACTTCCATAACCAAAGTATGCAAAGGCCTCCTACTTATACGAAGTTTGTGCATAGGAGAAAGACTCACAAGTCTAAACTTCAATGTCACTATTACATGAAATATGAGCACATTAATATTCATTGTTATATTAGGAAGCCTCACCTCAAATTAGAGAACCCTTCAACTCATAACCTTCTAGGATCCAAGTATGTTTGGGTACCTAAGAAAAAGTGATTTTCTTGTATTGTGTAGGGATTTGTGGCAACCATTAATAAATTAAGCAATTGGCATGTGGATAGTGGATGCTCTCAACATATGACGGGCAATAGGAAGCTATTCATGACATTGAAAGAAAAAAAATGTAGAAATGTCACATTTGATAACAATGCCAAGGGCAAGGTAATTGGCATTGGAACCATTGGTAAGAATGGTTGTTCTTTAATTGACAATGTTTTATTAGTAAATGGCTTACAACATAATTTGTTGAGTGTAAGTCAATTGTGTGACAAGGTAATAAAGTCACATTTGATCCTAGAGAATGCCGAGTCACCACATTAGTGGATGACGAGATTGTTTTCAAAGGTGAAAGGAAAGACAATACCTACTCAATTGACTTATACAATTTGACTAACTAATCTTTCAAGTGTCTTATGTCTTTTAGTAATGAGGCTTGGTTATGGCATAGAAGGCTTGAACATGCAAGCTTAGATCTACTACAAAACCTATTAAAAGGAAAACTAGGGGAAGGCCTTCCCAAGCTAAGCTTCACTAAAGACAAGACATATGGTCCTTGCCAAATGGGGAAGCAACATCAAGCCTCCTACAAAGCTAGAAATGTTATAAGTTCATCTAGACCCCTTCAACTAATAGGACCTACTAGAAGTGTTAGCTTAGGTGGAAAATATTATGCACTAGTCCTAATTGATGATTACTCTAGGTTTTCTAGGGTGTCCTTTCTAGCTCATAAGAATGATGCTTTGATGTTTTTCAAAAGCTTTGCAAAAAGAATTCAAAATGAAAAAGGTTATTTCGTTTCTTCTATAAGAAGTGACCATGGAAAGGAATTTCAAAATGAGTTTTTTGAAACTTATTGTTTGGACAATGGAGTTTTTCATAACTTTTCAACTCCTATAACACCACAACAAACGGTGTTGTAAAGAGAAAAAATAAAACACCAGTAGAAATGGCTAGAACCATGCTCAATGAGTATTCTTTATCGAATTACTTTTGGGTCGAAGCTATTAATACTTTGTGTTGTATTGCAAATAAAGTTTTTAAAAGACTCATTCTCAATAAAACATCTTATGAGTTATGGTATGGTAGAAAATCTAAGATATCATACCTAAAAGTATTTGGTTACAAGTGCTATATATTGAATACTAAGGATAATCTTGGAAATTTGATTCTAAGATTAATGAAGGTATATTTTTAGGTTATTCCACCTCTAGCAAGGCTTATAGAGTCTTTAATAAGAGTTTTATGGTAGTTAAAGAGTCTATAAATATTATTTTTGATGAATTTAGTAAACTTGATCTTAGAAAATGTATTTTTGTTGATGATTTTATAGGTGATTTTAAAAAATTAGAGTTGAAAGACACTATAAGAAAAGAGGATAAAGACAAGGACGAAGTGAATCATTAAGAGTAGATGAGGAACCACAACATCAACAAGAAGTTGAGTCAAGTCAAGATCTACCCAAGGATTGGAGATTCTCCAAGGATCACCCCAAAGATTTGATTATTGGTGATACCTCTAAGGGTGTAAGTACTAGATCCCAACTTAATATTTTAGATAATAATCTTGCTTTTGTTTCTCAACTTGAGCCAAAATCCATTGATGAGGCTTTTGATGATGAAAGTTGGATGATTTCCATGCAAGAGAAACTCAACCAATTTGAGAGAAATAAGGTATGGGAACTTGTCCCTAGGCCTAGAGAACACCCAATTATAGGTTGCAAATGGGTGTTTAGGAATAAGTTAGATGAATAAGATTTAATCACTATAAATAAAGCTAGATTGGTTGCTAAGGGTTACAACAAAAAGGAAGACATAGATTATGATGAAGCATTTGTTCCTGTAGCAATATTATAGGCCATTAAGATTCTTTTAGCCTTTGCATATGAATTTTAAACTCTTTCAAATGGATGTAAAAAGTGCATCTTTAAATGGAGTAATTGAGGAGGAAGTTTATATTGAACAACCTTCTGGTTTTGAGTCTCATAATTTTCATGATCAAGTTTTTAAATTGAATAAAGCCTTGTATGGATTGAAACAAGCTCTAAGAGTTTGGTATGAAAGGCTTAGTTCATTTCTTTCAAAAAAATGATTTTGAAAAAGGAAAGGTGGACACTATATTGTTTCTTAAAAGACACAAGCATAATACACTTATTGTATAAATTTATGTTGATGATATCATTTTTTATGCTACTAATGAATCTCTTTGTGAGGATTTTGCTAAGTGTATGACTAGGGAATTCAAAATGAGTATGATGGGAGAGCTCAAGTTTTTTCTTAGTCTATAAATCAAACAAACCAAATGAAGGATCTTCATCAATCAAGCCAACTACACAAAGGAGATACTTAAGAGGTTTGGCATGGATAGTTGCAAAGTAGTAAAAACCCCCATGAGTGGTACCATTAAGTTGGACAAATATGAATCAGGTAAGACGGTAGATGAAAAAATATATCTAGGTATGACCGGATCTCTACTTTATCGAACTGCTTCTAGGCATGATATTATGTTTAGTGTATGCAAGTGTGCTAGGTTCCAATCCTCTCCAAAAGAATCACATTTAAATGTTGTTAAAAGAATTTTCAAATATTTACATGACACACTAAACTTAGGCTTATTAGATCATAGGGACTCATCTTTTAGTCTCATAAGTTATTTGGATGCGGATTATGCAGGTAGTCTTTTATATAGAAAGAGCACTTTTTGAACTTGCCAATTTATAAGAGAATGTCTAGCATCTTGGTTTAGCAAAAAGCAAGTTTCGGTTACCTTATCCACCGCGAAAGCCGAGTATGTCACTGCGGGTTATTGTTGCACCCAAGTCCTTTGAATGAAACAATAATTAAAAGATTTTGGCAAAGTGATTGATCACATTCCCATTAAATGTGATAACACTGGTGCTATCAATCTCTCTAAGAATCTCATCCAACATTTTAGGAGTAAACACATAGACATTAGACACCATTTTCTTAGAGATTATGTCCAAAAGGGTGATGTTGTGTTAGAATTTATTGACACAAATCATCAACTTGCATATATTTTCACTAAACTACGCAATGAAGAAAGATTCAACTTCATTAAGAGAGAATTAGGAAAGCTTGAAGGAAGCTCCCTATAGTGAAATTTTGATCTTATGTATGGATTGTATATGTGTTGATTGTTTTTTATACTTGATCTTTAAAGATATCTTAATTTTAACTTATGCTTTTCAATGACATATTGTAATTAATTGAGCATCAACAAATGGATCATAACTTTGAATTTTTCAAAACTTAATTCTTATTCTTATCCTTGATGCCTCGTAATTCGCGGTTGCCATCCATTGTTCACGGTCATGAATTAACAGTCCATGACAATCGGCTAACAAACATCAATTCGCGGTCGCGATAATCACTCTCCATCATGAATTTGGTTAAGATTTAAATTTTTTGCCATTGGAAGTGCATATTCCTGAAGAATTTTTGTCCGTTACTCACATTTTTTGAAATCACGGCCGTAATTCCTGAATTCACGGACACGAATTTGAGAAACTGCCAAACAATTAAGTGATTTGACTACCAACTATTTTCAACTCTTTATCACTCTAATTATAAATCGTTTTGTTATGCATTTGTTTTTTTCCCTTATGAACCCTCTTTTTGATCTTGCCAAAGGGGGAGAGAAAGGATCGAGAAAAAATCAAAGGAGGAGAGAAAATAACTTGCAAATAAATAGCATAAGTTGAGGGGAGCTTTGTAGTCATTCTTAGAAATTTTACTTTGATTGATGGAATGTCATACTTAGAACATTTCACCTTGATCTTTGTCTAGAAATGTTTAAGCATTCATTGAATCATTCACCATTCCAACTTCAAAACTCATACATTTATTATCCCTTAAGATAAATTTAAGTTGTCAAAATCAAAAAGAGAGAGATTATTGGACTAGGTTGATTTAACCTAAGTCATGAACCTCTTTTGATCTTGACAATAGAGATTGATCAATTATAATGCTTTTATTAAGTGTTGTTTTTCAGATTATAAGTTAATTTTTGTCATTGGAAGTTGGATGGAGTTCAAATCTTCAACCTTGTAAAGTTCACTTAAATTCGCGATGAGTGTATTGTACATCGCGATTGCGAATCAGTCACAAGGAAGGATGAAGTAAGGCCATAGGAATTTGTGGACAACTTCACTGTTGCGACACACCTAAAGTTAGCAAAGCCTTAGTCACAGAAGAATTCGCGATGTGTGTCACGCCTTAGTCTCGACTGCAATAACAATTTGCGATGTGTGTCATGCCTTAGTCACTACCGCAATAAGAATTCGAGATGTGTGTCATGCTTTAGTCGCGACAGCAACATTCATAGTGATAAAGGAGGGAACCAAAGCCATAACCACAGCTTGTCAAGTATCCCAAGTGTCCGTTAAAGATAAAAAATCGCGAGGGCAAAAGTTTTGTTGCGATCGCAACTCAAGCAGTTGAAGTTTCCTCTTCAAACAAAGGAATTCATGGTCTCAATCGGGCCAAGACATTGATATCTCCCAGTCGTGACTTTTGAGAGTGGTTAGAACACAATGATTATATTTTCTCGGATTACCAACGAACAACTAACATGTGGACTAGTCGATAGACACAAACAATGTTTTCAGCCGTAATTGAAAATTTGCGATCGCAAAATTGTAGTAGCGACTGTGACTTCAGCTTGACAAATATTTAATGTTGAATCTGCCTAGCACACCTTAGAGATTTGTTGATAGTTTTATTCTAATGTCTCTTTAGTGGATATGAGCTATAAATACTCCAACAAATAGATGTAAATGCAAGAGAATTTATTAATTTGTAACCATACTCTTGCAAATTTGCTACTCATTCTTTCAATTCTTAGTCATGCTTTAGTGATTGTTTGATGTGAGCAATAAATAACATTGTAAAAGATTTTAGTGTGAGCCTTAAAAATACTTGTAAGAGGTTTTTAGCATGAGCCTTAAAAACACTTATGAGAGGTTTTAGTGTGAGCTTTAAAAACACTTGTAAGAGGTTTTTGTGTGAGCCTAGAAAACACAAGTTGTAAAAGTTTGGTGTGAGCTTGGAAACACCTATTGAATTGAGTGAAACACCCAATTGTAGAGAATTGGGGAGTGGACGTAGGGTTAGGTAACACCCGAGCCATTATAAACACTTGTGTCAATTTCTCACTTTTTCTACTCAAGTTCTAAAACACCTTATCCCTCATTTTTTTGTTAATTGAACACCAATTCAACCCCTTCTTGGTGCCCTAAGCCACCATAATTGATGCTTATTTTTTTACTATTAAGAATTTTGTATTTGTTATTATTTATCATTATACTAATTGCATTTCATATAAATTAATTAAAATATAAAATAATTTTTTTATAATTTAATAATTAATCGCACCTTTAATTGCTAAATTATCAAACATTTTATATATATTGATCGTTGACCACTAATTGCCAACCGCTAATCATTGACCACTAATCACTCACCGCTAACTATCACCTTAAACTAAATATACTTTTAATAAGTTAAATATCTCCTATTTGCATATAACAAAGTTGATATTATCTCATTTGTGTTTAAGAGAACATATTCTATTTTCTATGTAAATAATTCAAATAGAAAAATAATTGTGTGACTAATATACTTTGAAAGTTTATTATTGTATAACTGTTAAGTATATAACAACTCAAATAATTAAGTAGAGATTATATTTCAATTACCTCATAATCTCTCTTTGTATTTGAAATAATTTACTAATGCATTAATAATTATTTGTCAAATAAATGTAATTAATTGATTAGTGAATATAACCAATAAGGATATTAAAATGATTTTATCTTTTTTCAAAATCTCTCTATTTTAAAATAACTACTTTCTATAAATGTCCAATTAAGTTGAATGATATATAATCATTGGGTATCTTTTGAGAAAAATAACATTGTATTGAACCTTAATATGTGGTTATAAATCTTAAATACTAGGTTCAAGATCTTCATAATATCATAAATGTCATACACCCAAAAAGCAAAACTTTTGCTAGTCGAAACATATATTGTGATATTATTATCCTTTTTTTCGATGGAATGTATATATAATACATACATATAAAATATCTAACTTGAATCATCGTTATACTTTTGTACTAATTCTCACTAATAAGACTTCCATTTAACATAATTAGAATGTTAAGATGAATTAGGATTATTCACCTTTGGCCATATATAATATAATAATGACATCATCTTAACCCATTATCAAAACAATTTAATTTTAAGTATGAGCTCTCTTAATAATAATTAACTTAAAATATTATCATCTTTATATCACATCTTGACATAAAAGTGATTAAAAGTATGAGAATTTCAACCGACCACCCGACACGCTTTCATTTTTATATACACATAATAAAATATGCATTTATACTTTAATAAAAAAGAAAACATCATGACATTAATGAAAATAAATATTAATAAAGAGACAAATATTAGTGAAAAATACAATTTATTTTTTAAACAAATTTAACATAGTTAATTCATATTTTGTATGATCCTAAAGATTTAAATGTCATTATACACATTTATAGGTGTAGGCTTAATGATGAATTTGCAATCATTTTACACATAGATATATGCAACATGCTTACTTTTTTCTATGCGACTATGTATGTAACAAAGTTGTACTTTAATGTCTATATGTAACAAAGTTGTACTTTAGTGCCTATGTTTTTTGGTCTTAGAGTGATATTTACAATTCTTTATGAATTGTTGATTAACTATCCTAGTTCATTGTAATTAGGTTTGATGCATTTTCATTCAATCGCAAAGTACTTAGAAATTTCTTAATTTTAAATAGCATTAAGGCTAAAAATGCTATAAATTTAACTTCTATTATTGATAAAGCTATACAAGTTTGTTTCTTACCATTCCACAAGATTATTTCATTATTTAATTATGAAGTCATCTTCTATTATTAATAATGCTATAAAAGGTTGTTTCTTAATTATTCCATAAGATTCCCAATTATTTACTGAAAAAACCTAACCAATACTAGATTTTCTCTCATCCAAATATCCTACCTAATTAATATCTACATAGCTTGTAAGGTGCAAATCACTTCCATGGTAACATAATGAATAGTTTGCATATCTTTTAATTTGCCTTCATATCATTATCATAATTCCAAACAAGGTTGTCCTAGATTTGATTAGTATTTATCACTATTCTAAAAGCACAATAGATTTTAGGCATTATATACATCATAACATTCATTAAGCTTCCTAAGACACCTGAGTAATGAACTTTTGTCATTCCTTCCCTTTCATATAGAGTTTTAGGATGCTTAGGGTATACTCAATAGAGAAAATAGATAATAAGGGAAATTTTATCTCATGTTAATAGATTACAAGATATTATCTTTTGTCATTTCTTCCCTTTCTTATGGAGTTTTAGCATGCCTAAGGGTATACTCAATAAAGAGGAATAGATAATGAGGGAAATTTTATCTTATGTTAGGAGATTACCTTTATTCGCCTTATAGTATCCCCAGTTGCTAGTTTAGGTTAGGAGTTGTAACAAATGGATGTGAAAACTTATTTTCTAAATAGTGAAATGGAGAAATTTACATGCAAAAATACATAGGTTTTAATTATTGAACAAGATCAAGAGCATAAAGTATGAAAATTGTTAAGTTTAATTCATAGTTTGTTATAATTTAGACAATAATACATTAGATTTTATCTAGCAATCATTTCACATGATTTTAATGTGATTAATAAAGACTATTATGTATATGTCAAAAGTTAAATGAAAAGTCTATCTTATCACTCTATATTGATGACATATTATTTTCTAAAAATAAATAAGCATATAATAGCCATTATGTATTAATGACATGTAGTGGTTTTAAATGCTTATACTTTTTTGAGTCCCCGGGGGTTAATGCACAATGTTATGTTTAAATAATCCATCTAAGAATAGCAAGATTATGCGTTATAACCATATATCATTGTAATGCCTACCAAATATTCTAAGTCTATATAATGGATGTAAGTTCATTTGTTCTATCATATGATCTATATGTGCAAGTATAAGCACATTTTTGCTTTGACCTCTTATGTCTATACTAAAAGACATAATTAGCTTATTTTTGCAATCTTGTGAAAAATTATGCATTTGGACTAGCTCTTAGCTTTTGTGTTTGTGCACATGCATTAGCCTTATATGAGGTATTGGATTATCTTTTAGCTTTTATGTGTTCCAACACTATAAGGGCTAGGTCTTTTACTCTGCTTAGCTTTCACATGATCCATGAATAAAGAAGAAGTAATAATAAAAGTAGATGCATAAGTGAAGCCAATTCATGTTTAAATAAATGATCCTTAAAGGCTGTTATATTTTCATTTAATTTTCCTTTTCTTTTGAAAACTTACAAATATTTTCCTTTAATCTTAAATTTTCTTTCTTTAAATTTATAATCTTTGTTGTCCCTTATGCACTAAAAAGGAGTTTGAATTGGTGGAAAATTTAAATTTTGGTGGAAAGGTTAGTAATGCAAGTTTTAGATGAGGTACAAGAAGAATAGGACACACCAATTTATAGTAGTTCGGGTATTAACCAACTCTATATCCACTCATCAATTCTTCCATTGGATGTTTTACTAATACTATCATTGGATCCCTTGAACTTAATGAGAGTTGTGGTCTCAATTTGGTGCCTTGAGATGCGATCTCCATCATGAATTTGCTTGAGAAAATTGGAGATGTTGCTTCAACTATGTCGCCGTCAGTACCTCACTTTCACTACCATGAATTTTGATAACTCAATGGGTCTTTGTGCACATAGCATCATATAATTGAAAATTTGAATCCTCCATGTTAATTCAAAGATAATGGTCGTAATAATGGATGTTATAGTCACCGCAAAATCCTCTACTCATTTTCGTTAAGCTTGATTATGAAATAGTGGTTGTGACTATTTGTTCACGGTCACGAATTAGCAAACAATTTCCATACTTTGTGTTTTTTTTCTTCCATTTAACTTCTAATGAGTTCCTAACTTAGTTTCTACAAAATCAACACTTGGAATTGATGTTATAACATTTCAATCTACTTTGTCAAGATCAAAAAATAGTTTATGACTTAAGTTTGATCGACCTAGTCCAACATCTCTTTTTACAAACCTCAAAATCTTTTAACAAATTTTGCAAATCAACATTTTTCTTATCAAGTATGGAAAAGGTATTTTCTAGTTCAATTTTTTATTTTTCAGCTTAGAAAGGGATATTTTCAAAGACTCATGTTTTTTAGAAATTCTCAAATGAACTTTAGTTATATGTGCAATAAACTCATTTAATTAATCATATGAGAGAAAGTCAAATGGATGTATCTCATTATTGTCCTTTTCTCCACTCACATCGTCTTGCATTTGATTAATGGCTATAAAGCATAAGTTGATTCACTTTTTATTAAGCTTTCTTCTTTTTTCAAAGAATCATCCCAATTTTTTGTCTTAGAGCTTTCTTATGGTTTTGTTTGGATGTTAATTGCTTTTTCATTTTCTTTTTGTTAAGGCAATCAAATTTTGGATGACGTGGTTTATTGTACGCATAGTGTAATAGTCTGTCACTCCTTAAGGAGTCACGTTTCTTTAAGCTTCTTAGAAATTTGTCTATCTCACAATTATTGATGAACTTTTGAATTTGTCCCATAAAGAGATCCCTATTATCTTCTTTGCTTGAAGAGCTTTCAGTTTCACTAGATAAGGAAGAGGAAAAAGAATAAGAGAATTCATCTCTTACGTGTTTTGTAATGAGTGTACTTTCCTTATTTTTTAAGATTAGGCTTCTTCAATATAATTGTATAAGTCAAAAGCTTTCATATTAGCTCATAAAGAGATAGGGCTTCTATTTTTTTAAGTTTCTTTAATAAAGGTTCTCTTTGCTTTCCATTTCTCCTTAAAAACATTGTAAGAATCTTGACTATCATATCTTCATTAGAATAGATCTTACACAATGCCTTTAAGGACCCATTATGTTAAAAAAAATGGTTGTATATGTTGGTGATGGCCTTATGAGGCTTGATATGAAAGGCCCACACTAATAAGAATTAATTCATATCTTCTTCTTCTTCTAAACTTCATTAGTAGCATAACATTAGGTTTCGAGAATATCATAAATTTATTTGATGGATGTACACCTTAGTAATTTGGTGTATTAGGACTTATGAATAACATGTACTAGAATGTGCATAACATTTTTATTCTTGAGTTTGGCCTTTTTCTTTAATTATCTACTGACTCTTTGATTTAAGCATTATGACTTCACCTAATTTCTTAATGAAAATTTCTCTTCCATCTTCAATGATATCCTAGAGATTAATCATTCCACTATAAGAAAAAAAATTTCCATTTAGTTCTTCTGATAGGGATAATTAGTATAATTGAAGAAGAGGAGGTTTAAAGATTGACTAAGTTCTTCTTAGAATACCATGATTGTTAACAAAAATGTTTTGAGATGAGCAAAAGTATAATACTAATAATTAGTCTTATAATTGGCCTTAAAGGGGGTAAATAAGATTATGAAAAATATTACAAATTGAAAGTTTAAAACATACAAAGAAAGAGGGAATGAGACAATCAAAGTCATATCATAATTTATAAAGGTTTGGCAAATAATCCTTGCCTACGTCTTCTCCTCTAACTATCTACTAAAGATGTTCCACTACCTTTTATAAGCTAAGATATAACCTATTCTTATGTGAGTTAAGGATAAACTTATTGTATTCTCTTTTTATTGAGATGAAGAGATAAACCTAACTGATGTTTTTCCAAGCTTAACACTAACCTAAATGGCATATTTTTCAAGCACTACCTTTAGCCTTTTCTAACTTATTCATGGTACAAGTTAAACCTTTCACAATTATTAAACAAAACCATAAATCAACAATGATACTTATATAATATATACAAATAATACTCAAAGAAGATCACTTATAACTACACATCCTAATCCTTTTAGAAGAATTAAATCTAATATAAATAATAAGGGAAGAGAGACCATATAAAGCCTTGAATGCTTATTTTAGCATAAGTGGTATATTTGTTCACCTTTCAAAAGTCATATTAGGCATCCTTGTATAGCTCAAGATCCATTTGAATAGTTTAAAACACCTTAAATACAAAACTAGCCATTTTTAGTATTCGGGATTGAATTAATCATTTTATGCATAAGTCATTCTCCTAGTCCATTCAAGCATTCTAGATGAAAGCTTCAATTTTCTTATTGTGAATAAGATTGTTCCAATTATGAATGGCCCATTTATGAAAGTCATTCAAATATGGAACAAGATTGTTCATTGCATCCTTTGCATGAATACTTCTCCCTCAAACAATCATAAATTTCTTTATAAAACTCCAAATTACTATATTTTTATTTCTTATAAACAAGGCTCAAAGATCTTTCTTTATATATATATATATATATATATATATAGCCACCATCTAACTTTTCATAAATTTATATATGTAATATTTCAAAGCCAACCTATCTGTATGACAACTTTCAATTCAATTTAACCATCATCTACTAAAATGCTCATAACTTTCTTTATATATCTTGGATTTGTACGCCATTTAATTCTCTAAAAACTAGACTTCTTCAATTTTATAATAATAAAATATGTCTTTTCTAACTTATTTATAATCATTTTATATATCAGTTTGAAATGCACTCTTCTATGAACACAATTAGCTAGCTTTTTCCCAAATAAGTTTTCCATGCTTTTTTTTTATGCATAGGGCTATTCATCTGATTGTATAGACCATTCATTTGATGAATACAACATTCATTAGGGTTATTCACTTAACCTTAGAATCACTCAATCATTCTGCCAAATTTTTTATCAAATTTCTTCTTGTTAAATGGGGGCAATACAAATCTGAATAGGACTACTCACTTGACTTAAATGGGGGTTGTTCCATTTTTCTAAATAAGGTTATTCCTTTTTGCTTGGCTATTTGGCTAAAGTGGCTTCTTATTGAATGGACATTCTATTTCTAGATGGGTCATTCACTACTTTATATGGATCTTTTTTTATGAACATACTCTTCTCTTTTTCTTAATAATATCTAATAAATAAACACTGAAAAAAAATGTTAGTACTTCTTAATGTTTTATTATATTAAAAACCAATAACATTTAAACCTTAGGGTCAATAGATGGTCTTTATAGAGTCCTCCTACCTTATCAAAACATTAATAAGAACCTGTTGTTATCCTAGAGAATTAACCTTCCACTATAATAACTCTTAAAAATTCCATCAAGGATACTCACATTTTCAATGAGATGTTTGAATAATTTTCTCTTCCTTCAAAATCAATTAAAACAATTGTTATGCTTTTCGAAATCATAAAGGTCATAGTGTCGACATAATAAAGGCTTATAGAAACTTAAAAGGTAATGTTAGAGTGGGACTTTTATAAGGAAAGCATGATCAATGCACATTATAAAACACTTAACCATTTAAGAAGCTTACTATCTGGCCATAAGCAATAAAGACTTTATTGAAATGGACTACAATAATTTGTTTCTAGTTCTTAAAGAAAGCAAAAAACTTTTATGTGTTATTTCAATTGGTAGTAAAGAAACCTAATTCTTCAATTTTATGTTAATATCTCCTTTAACATTATATATAAAATAGGTATTTATTTTATTAATTTGACATCAAAGGCAATTGGACATTATTCATATCTTTTAATTAGGTGGCATGTGAACCATCTTTCATAGAGGTTGTTCTCAGAATTAATGTTTCTCATTGTAACCATGTGCTTATTTCTCAATGAAATATTGAATTAAACAATTAGACATTAAAATTTCCAATAAAGATGCCTTAAAGGAAAGAAATGTTGTCCTAAGATGCCTTAGAAGAAAGGGTTGAAAGTGGTAAGTTTAAAATCTTGCTTAAGGAAGTGAAGAGAATCAATCACATAAGAACACATAAAACAACTCAAACAAGCCAACATTCTCTCCTTTAAAACCACATGAAATTTCCACTAACCAATTACTTTAGATGCTATTGAAAATCTCTACATAAAAGAATTTACATAGACACCACTTAAGCCTTTACAAGATGAATTTTCAAGCACCACCTAAATTTTTTTCTCAAATAGTTTATAGGAACTATTCAAGCCTTAACCTAATATAGTTTGTTGGTATTATCTTAAACCTTTCATAAAGAAATGGTTTTGAAGGTTATATCTCCAACCCAGGAGTTTTCCACATATAAACTCAAGTAGAAAGAGATGTTACCTCTTTTATTTGCATGAGTGAGTTGGAGGTTGGCGTTGGTAATGAAACAAAAACAATTTTCTTCTCTTTTCAAAGAATAATTCTCATAAGCACTTGAAAAAGAGTTAGTTTAAGTAATTAAACTTTAAGACTCTTTAGATCACTCTTTAAAGCTTTAAATTACTTGGAGTATGTTTATTCTAGCTCTTTCAAATTTTTGTTTTTAAGAATCTTAATAGGTAAGAAAAGAAAACTAGCTAATAGATATAAGTCGTCAAAGCCCTTTTTAATAGTCGTTAGTAGGATTTAATAATCATTTAAAGTTCAATGTTCAGTTGATCTTCAATGATTGTTGAATGTCATATCATTATTTTTGTCCATCATCATTGAGTTTGTATAATGCTCAATGAATTGTAGTATGCTCATTGTGATCCTTTCGATAGTTATTGGCTTCAGTTTTTTGAGATTAGCTAAATAAAAAATTTCTTTATGAATTCTCAATGGTTGTTGAGGACGTTTAGTGTCCCATTGAAATGTCAACCATCACTAAGCTCTCTAGCTCTAGTCGTTGGTGTGACTCAAGGCATAGCTTAAACATGAGTTGGATTTTGCCTGCGCTCATTGATTTCAACTTAAAGCTTGTTGGAAGTTTCCTCAATCATCATTGGGACACTTAAAAGAGTTGAGCAATTCTATTGAGCTTTTTCAATCATCATTTGTCGTTTTTCAGTGCTCATTATTTTGTTTAACAATCAATGGTCAATTTTTCTATAGTCACTGGCACATACAAATTGTTTTAGCCATTTTCACTTGGCTTCTCAACATTTATTAAATCCTTCAATGCTCATTATTCTTCCTCAATACCTATTGTAATGGTAATTGGCCTATTTAAACTCTTCTTCTTAACTCTAAAACTTATGCATTTGACTTTGCTAACTGATTTTCTTAAGCAATCTTGAGATATTAAATGAAGCGTCTACAAAATCAAACTTAACAAACTTATACAAAGGTTAGATAAATAATTTTTTTTTTATTTGCAATCATCAAAATAAGAATTAAAACCTAAAAGGTTCAATAAGAAAAGTTATTATTTCTAATATTTTTTTTTATCATTTTTCTTGTCAAATTATTTCACAAATGATTATAGCCTTATGCCAAATCCATAAATTTCCTCATAAAGTTTGTTAAATTGGTCGCCTTTTCCTTTTATCTTTAAGTTTAACCTATTGGCCTATTGATTTTTGTTTTTAACTTATTGAATTATCAATTTAAGTATTTAGACCTACTTAACACTAGTTGGATTGAGAAACACATGTAATATATGCATAAAAAATCTATGTTTATGTTCTTAAAAAATCAATTTTTATCTATTCTATGAATATGCAATCTTCTCTGGAATTAGATGTACTTTGAAGCCTCTAGGATTGCCTCAATTTCACCGTATCTCATTTCTTCATATTGTATTATAACTTAAAAGTAGAGCCAATCAAAGTTTTGTTGCATAGGTCTTTCTTAATAAGATATAATAGCAACAATATATTGGTTAGGAATAAAAACTTCTAATGTCAAAGATATGGAGTTGGAGGCACTACTTAAGGAATGTATGGAGGTGACAAGATTGGAGGAGCTAGAGACTTCGATGTTAGTCCCAAAAGATGGTTGAATAAAAAATAGTGGATTTTGAAACTAATTAATGTTTTATGAAAAAATGCATATTTTGCACCATGCACTTTCATTTTTTTTTTTGTGTTTTGACTCTTACACTTTTATTTCTATAAATTGTCTCCTTGCATTTATTTTTATTAACATTTTCATTTTTATTAACATTTTCTCCTTTATTAATAGAGCATGGAAATAAAAAGTACATGCGAAGATGTTAATAGAAATAAAAGTGTAGGGGGATAATTTGTAGAAATAAAAGTATAAAAGGTAAAACTCAACCAAAATGAAAGTGTAGGTGAACGATTTATAGAAATAAAAGTGTAAGAGACAAAACTAAAAAAAAAGAATCTGCAAGAGACAAAATATGTATTTTCTTTGTTTTATTGAATTATGACAACGACAACAACAATTAAACCTATGCGACATTAATGGTGGCAATTAAAGTGTGAAGGTAGATGATAATAGGTTAATCAAATAATTAGATTGACAAGGAAAAAAAGAAAAATTACCGTCATTCTAAAGAAAAAAGAAAAAAAAAAATATAGACGGAAGAGAAGCAAACATAAAGACAAGAATCCTTATAACCCTTAATAGTCTTTTTAGTTCACGTCCTCTAATACACGTGAATCCTCATAACCTACTATCTAGCAATCAGAAAATGAAAGATGCCATGTTGAATCGGTCAGAATCGAAGATGAGGCGACCAAACCAATGATTTAATAGAGTTCGAGGGGCTTGACGTGCTGAACTAAAGAGTCCACGGGATTTCTTCTCAAAAAAAAAAAAAAAAAAAGAGTCCATGCGATTCAACCGTATACTTCCGATTGCCAATTATCTGCCACAAAGATGATGTCAATCCATATCTCACACGTGTGCAAATCCACATAGGCACCACCCCATCAGATTCCCACTCTCCACTGACACGTGGCTCCACACCGACCACATCCACACCATACCCACCAGTAAAACGAGAAATGCACCTTATAACTATTCCTTTCCTTGACATAAAAACAAGATTCCAATCTGTCAATCCCGCGCGAAATGGCGAGTGTAGCTGCTGCTGCTACTTGCTTTCTGCGCGGGACGCGGGAGACCAAAACGGCGACGAAGAAGGGTGGTCGGCAGGAAGTGCGGGTAATAGGCAATTTCGGTCACTTTCGAGAGGCGGTGCGGAAGGATTTCCAGTTTTTGAAGAAAGGAATTGATTTAGCGAATAAGGCGTTTCGGATTCCTCAGGTTATCAAAACTCTGGATGACTTCTTGTGGCTTAAAAATCTTGAAGATCCTCATGCTTCTCCTCTCGAGCCGCAGTCTTTGCCTCGACCTTCCTATCCAGGTCATTGTTAATCATCCTCCCTTACTTTGCATGTAATTTATGGTTTTGGCGTAGTCTGGTGTTTTGCCTGGTTTTGAAACTTGCTTAATTAGTAACTTAACCAATATAACTAAGATGAACCTTTAGTTCAGTGGCATTGGAGTCATTTTCAGGAACGTCCAACCAAAATAAATTCAGTAGTTCTTATCAGGCATGACAATGACCTTACTTTTCAGATTCATATAGAAGTCACTACAGTGAATTACCTATAGTAGTTCTTATCAGGCATGACAATGACCTTACTTTTCAGATTCATATAGAAGTCACTACAGTGAATTACCTATTTGGTTTAAATGTAGAATTCATCCTGAATTGATAGTCTTACTAGATTGTACTTTAATTTTTTAGCTTTAAGAGTTTGTACCCCTTGTTAGTTTAAAGTACTCTTGCTAGTTTTATCAATTTTAGTAGAATTTGACTTAAGCTGAATCAGAATTAAGAATTTAGAATTCCAATTGAATTCTTTGAAATACCAAACATGAAAAGTGTGGATTTTGCTAGTGAATTTCATACATTTCTTGGAATTCATTTATAACCAAAGAAGCTCCAAGTCATGTTTGAAATGAAGTTTTTTTAGAAGGATTTTTCCATTTGTAACCAAAAAAGCTTCACTGGAAAATTTTGTACTCTATGGAACCGAGATTCTCTACATTTACCATGTGTTTCAATTTCTGTGTTCTTCACAGTACACACAGCCATTAAATTTCTTTTGATGGATTCAGTAATTGTACTGATATTAGGATATGGGTATCTTAAGCAGGGCTTTCTGGAGTGGACTTATTCATGGCTGATCTTAAAGCCTTGGAAGCATATGCTAGTTACTTGTACTATCTGTCTAAGATTTGGTCGAAGCCACTTCCTCAAGTCTATGATCCCCAAGATATTGCAGACTATTTCAGCTGCAGGCCTCATGTAGTGGCCCTTCGACTTCTTGAGGTATAACTAACGAAGTAACTAGCAGTGTGAAGCAAATTTGCTGAGATATAACTATTATTCTAGAATTTTTCCTTTTTTCTTGATAAAATGATGAGATATCCTACATTAAAGTTCTTTTTACTGAACTGGAACAAAGCTACGTTTCAATTTGTTTATTGTATAAATCCCTGTATGAAAACATGGTGATGCTTGAATGACTGGTTAACATGCTAACTACTCTTTGAATTCAAAATTATTTTGCATGAAGGTGTTTTTTGAGGCTGTATTTAATATTTTGCTATTCACATCTCTCTTTCTGGAAAATGACAGGAAAAAAAAATCTCATGGAGTTAGGGTATAAGCAACATTTGATCCTCCCATCTTCACAAATGGCTCTTTTGCTCCAGCCATAAAATTTACTACATGATAAAAAAGGTGTTAAATCCCAAGGGCAAATCCACAAAATTATATTATAGCCTCAGAGCTTTTTTTATTAGTTTTTAAATTTAAAAGTGGAAAATCTCCGATTGGGTGACCTGCATGTTTCATTTGGACTTGACATATTGCATGTATCTGATGGAAAGGTGAAGTGCATTTAAATCTCAAGAACCAGATTAAGAGATATAAGCAAAGGGATGATTATTATGCCTAATCTTAGCATTTATGTAATTAAGCATGAGATCAAAGGTGTCTTTATACTCATTAATCTCTTTCTATAGGCTACTTTTCATTAGATTATGCCACCACTTATATGGTAAATAAGGTAAACTAATCCACACCTGCAAACTGTTCTCTCACTGGAGATTGCAGATATGGTTATCCAAACTTGAACTGTCTTATTTATTTCTGCAGAGAAATTAGTGTAATTTTATTGGATTTTGTAAAATAGAATTGACATCTTGCACATCACAATTCCTAGATCTTAGCACTTGTTGTAATAGATTTTTAATGTGGCATAGAATGTGCTTGTGGTTTTTTATTCATTGTTACGATTCAAATATCCCACATTGGAAATATATACAAAAATATAAAGGTATATATATAATGGTTTCGACTTAATTACTTAATTAATTAGTTCTAACCTTTTAGTAATGGTTGACCCAAATTCATTTTAACTCATTCATTCACTGGCTTAATCTCTACCTAGTTTCTGTTGCCTCTACCATTTCAATTCAATTTCTCAAATTTTTAATATGGTATCAGAGTAAGTCTGACCCAGTTCAATTTCTGTTTATTGACTCGATTTCTTGTCTGGATGTCCAGTTCCAATGGCTTGGTCCGGTTTTTGCCGCTACATTCAATTCAATTTCAATTTTAGGGGGGAGGGATTTAAATTTCAAGTAGTCAACAAAGTCATTGCCACTTGAGGGAGAGTGTTAAGAGTCATATATCCCTAAAGATATATAATGGTTGGGGTTTGACTATCTAATTGGTTAGTTCTAATGTAGTAGTGGTTGACCAAAACTCATTTTAACTCATTCATTCATGGGCTTAACCTCTACCTTTCAATGCAATTTCTCAAATTTCTAATATTCACTGATCTCAATCCCATCATGTTATTGTTATGAACGAACTAGTATATATGGTTGACGTTATCAAGACATTCTTGTTGGGTTTACATAACTTTGTTCTTTCCTAGTCAGTTCCTAATTCAGGTGATATTATGATCTTATTTTTATTGCACTTTCCACATTGTGTATTGGAAGGTATTTTCAGCCTTTGCTTCTGCCACAATCAGAATCCGAACCTCTGGGATTAGAAAGCTTCTTAGGCCAAGTTCAGATAAGAATGTAAATGGGAGCAGCATCTCACAATATGATTTTGGACGGGTCTTAAAACAGACAATGCTAAACTTGGGTCCCACTTTTATTAAAGGTCAGGATTCTAATATTATTGAAATTTGAATTTCAATCATTAGAAGTCGCACTCTCCTTTTGCTAAACATATTCTTGTTTTTCCTTTTTGTTTTTTAATTTTCCTTATAATTTTAATCTCATTTATTCTCATAGTACTTGAAAGTTGAAAACATATGCTAGATGTTTATCTCTTGCATGCAGTAGCAATATTAGTATTATACTAATGACATACCTTTGCTTCTTTATGCAGTTGGTCAGTCCCTTTCCACAAGACCAGATATAATTGGTAGTGAAATTTCAAAGGTTAGATGGAATTTTTTTAGTCTTGTATTTGTTTCTTCTTTTGTTTCTAGCAGAAGAACACCTAAATTGGCTTGGATGGAGTAAATGGTTCCATATAGCTGATCTCAAAATAGTTTGGAATTAAAACTTACTTGAGTTGAGTTTAGTTTTCAGTTTCATAGATTGATTCTTTGGTGGTAAAATGCATACTTACTTCATAAAGGTACATTATATTTATGACTACTATTATTAACTTCTGTTGATGAAATTAAACCTAGTGTAGGTTTTTTTTTTTTTCCTTTGTCTTTTCTATTAAAATTTTATTGTCATCTGCTATTCTCACACTTTCTGGTCAAAAGAACATCCATTGTCTTGGAGGATGAAAATAATGTTCTAACAATTATTGCTGCTATTTGGTTGCAGCAACCAGTAGTTATCCTGTAGTAGTTAGCCTTTGAAAAAAGAAAGAGAGTGGCGGAAGAAAGAGGAAAAAAAGTAGGCACACAAGCCTTTCAAATCAAATTAAACATTTATAATTGAAGTTTCAAAACCTAAAGGTGGACCGTCAATCATTCCTAAATAACAAGAACCTTTATATGTCCTAAACAGGATGGTTTTAAAAGTTCTATACTATTCCTAAATAGAAAAATTCACCAGGAAATCTGGATTTCATAATTACATGAATTAGATAAAAATTAACTCTCTCTTTTTTTATTTTTTTTATTTTTTTATGACTCTCTCACTTTTATGGTTTAATAAGATATTGCTAGATGTTTTCTAAAGTAGTCATCTGATGCAGCTAGTTCTGTGTGAAAATTACGCATGACACTACCTTTGCATGCTGCAAAGTTGATGATGATTGTGATGCTATTATCATCAACCTCGGAAGTTTCTCCTGGATGAAGAGTTTGCCTATGTATTCTTGTACCTGAATAATGGAGAATCTTTCTCAGATTGTTTTCATGATTGTATGGTGAAATTCTATTGCTGAAGCACCATTTTAATTTATCAAATTATGCTGAATTATGATTGCAGGCACTGTCTGAGTTGCATGATCAGATCCCTCCTTTTCCTAGGAGAGTGGCTATGAAAATCATTGAGGAAGAATTAGGTTCTCCTGCGGAATCCTTCTTCAGCTACATATCTGAAGAACCTGTAGCAGCAGCATCATTTGGTCAGGTGCCTCTTTTTCCTAATTTAGTAGTAGATTTATCGAAGGAAACGAAAAATTGTGAACCATGTTAAATTTTTGTGCAAGTGATTCTCATCACCAACATTTTATTTTTCTTATTAGTTATATGTGGCAACATTTTAGGTGTACTATGCAAACACTCTTGATGGCTGTAATGTGGCTGTGAAAGTTCAGCGTCCTAATCTGCACCATGTGGTAGTTCGAGATATCTATATACTCCGCCTTGGGGTCTGTACTTATCTAAATGCTGATCTTTTTACTCAAAAAAAAAAAAAAGGGATTTTTTGGTGTATAACTCATAAATGGTTTAGTTATTAATGCTTTCAGCTGGGACTGTTGCAAAAGATAGCCAACAGAAAAAGTGACCTTCGCTTCTATGCTGATGAGCTTGGGAAGGGTTTGGTTGGGGAACTGGATTACACTTTAGAGGCTGCCAATGCCTCCAAGTTTCTGGTATTAACTGGTTTTACATTCAAGTTTTTTTTTTTTTTATTGCAAGTTCAACTGCTTTTAGTTTAATTATATTATAGAAAAGTTTTTATGAAATGTTGGGTACATATTCTGTAGCCATGCCCACCCTGTATGATACAGTAATGATCATCATACTGATGAAGGTGGAAATGGATCTAAACAATGGTTTGATCAATGGGCTTCATCATCCCGTCTGGACCAATATCTTTGTTTATAACATTCAACTAAATGTTATACTATGACTGCAAAAGCAACTAGGTGGGGGCATTTTTGCAATACAATTCATTATGGAGTCCCATTTGTAACTTGGACATGCCCACGTGCACTCACACTCTGATGGGAAGAGAGTGACATTTGCTATGTTGGTAGAACACGTGAAATTAGGTTTGCGACAAGTATTAGAGGGTATTGAGAAGTCACAACAATCAAATTTGGTCGCCTAAAAGAAGAAAAAAGAAAATAACAAAAGAATCATCAAAGAAAGATATTTCTACTTTCACCTGATTTACTGAATTTGATTGGTCAAGTTGAACTAAAGACTAAATAATGTAAGTAGATAATATGACCCAGTATAGTTAGATGATATGTAAGGAAAGTTTGTAAGTGGAAATTGTTATTCTTGTTCATATTTGGGCTAAGTTCTCTGGCTTATATCGACTATGTATTACTTTCTCTGCAGGATGCTCATTCATCCTTTCCATTTATGTGCATTCCAAAAGTATATCATCATTTAAGTCGAAAGAGAGTTCTGACGATGGAGTGGGTGGTTGGTGAAAGTCCAACTGATCTACTTTCTCTATCTACTCATAATATTGTAGATCATAGCTCTGCATATTCGGAAAGGCAGAAAACTGAAGCAAAAAGGCGACTCCTTGATCTGGTGTGTATTTTATATCCTTCTTTTCTTATTTCTCTAAAACTCTAGTAGGTCTTGGATGGTCTCCTAAAAGATTTTCCACCTTAATCTTGGAGTGCCATAGTGTTACAAGATGCCATTTCTATATGCAATTGATGAAAGAAAATATTTCTATTTTGATTATTCCAGGTTAGCAAGGGAGTGGAAGCATCACTAGTTCAGCTTCTTGAAACAGGCTTACTGCATGCTGATCCGCATCCAGGAAACTTGCGTTACACATCATCTGGACAAATAGCGTATGTTTTGTGCTTCCATTTGTTAGACTAAAAAATTTTCATAGTGCCATGCTATTTGAAATTGCTTGATTGTGTAATTATGTCATCGTCTGTATCCATAATGGAAATGTGGCTTTAAAATTTGCCTTCATCCTAATGCACGACATGAGTAAAAATTTGGGAATCCATATTGGATGAACTCAAGATTCACTTGTATTTATTGCTTGTTCATATTTTTTTTCATTTTGGTGCCAGGTTCTTGGATTTTGGCTTACTTTGCCAAATGGAAAAGAAGCATCAGTTTGCTATGCTTGCATCGATAATTCACATAGTATATGGAGATTGGGCAGCTCTTATGGGTTCTCTTACTGAAATGGATGTCATAAGGCCTGGGACTAATATTCGGCGGGTTGCAATGGTAATGTAAATGTTTCTGTTCTAGATGATATCTAATATTATACAACTGGGTGAAAACAAGAAGATATACAGTATTTAGATTAAAACTATGCTTATTCATTTATCATACTCAAGTTTAATTGTTTTTCTCTAGCAGTCAACTTTTGGTACTCCTATTCATATTACTGGCTTTTCTATGAATAATTCAGGAACTGGAAGATTCCTTAGGGGAGGTGGAATTTCGAGATGGAATTCCTGATGTGAAGTTCAGTAGGGTAAGATTCCATGCTGGGACACAAGTTATTTGTTGTATTAATGTGCTTTTCCTGG